>FIZR01012373.1:0-11180 GCA_900060175.1 Ferrisia virgata
TTTTAAACCAGATATCAATAGTGCTTTATTTCTTTTCTTTTTTAAAAATTTTACTGTAAGCTCAGCTTACAAGCTTACACGCTAGCTTCGCCACTGGTTAAGAGTATCCCTACCCTTGTTCTCTTCCTATTAACGCAGTTAACTAATTTTTGGATATGCAACGCTGATTTTTTGTATTTGTTGCTCTATTTTCGTCCTTCAGCAGCCCCTGCTTCAATTTTGAACAACACTAAATTTGCATACAAAGTCATACTAACTCATATGCATCTAATCAACAGTCTGTTTAGGTCTTATGAACGAATTTAAGCGACTTTGATGGGTATCGAGCCCATTAAACGATAATTTTTCACACAACAACACAAATTGAATCTTTCCCTTTTTAATAATTTTAATCCGCTTTACTCCTCTCCAAATAAATGATTAATTTGCGCATATTCCGCAAATAAATGATAATTTAAGGATAATATGATTCAACGAAGTATAAATTCATCTCACCAAAATATTTTCCAATCGATATGTGAACTAACAGCGCAACCACAGGAATAATTATCATACCGGTTGATAAAGTACGAATTTTTTCTTCTATAGTAATGGTAACATTTCCTCTTTTCGTATCAAATATAGGCGAACGAAATTCGGGCAAGCCAGGAACGACAGGATCTACGTAAAAATACCAACTTAGTACATAATGTTGTTGTTTTTTTTTTTTTTAATTTTTTTTCTAGGAAAAGCTTAAAATAGGAAATGGACTTATCGCGCATATTTGAACAGAGGACGACTCACAAACCTGATAATAAAAAAGGCACAGTTCCGTGGTGTTTTTCAAAATACCTAGTCAACAAACAAGCTAAAAAAATGGTAATTGCGTTTCTACTCATCGCTATCGTCCACAGTAATCTCTTAATCACCGTTCTACACTTCCAGGTTTTTTTCACCGGCAAATCTTGCACTTTCTACGAATGTCGAAAAACCATAGGTAATTAATCTCTACGCGTTCGGACAGCGTTAGAGTTTTTCATATATATGTAGACATGCATATAAATGTAGAACGTAATAGGCCTATACTTACATCCAAAAGGATTAAAATCACTATGCAAATAATGCCTAATGACATATCTCCTATTTTCGTATCTTTAGCGTGATTTGTAAGATTAAGAATACTGTCGTAAAAGTTCTTCGATTTGTATTCCAAGCCGAGGAAATTTTTCATCTCCGTTCCAAGTATTGTCATCGCTACGGCTGATCCGAAAGCCGAAGATACCGGAATTGATATAAATTCCACTACTATACCTACGAATTTTAAATCAACGTTTAAATGATCAAGTGGATCAAGTATATGTGTACCTGTGTGGGCTCTGTGGTGTTCAAAGTTCCGAAGCAGACGTATTTATAAGATTTGTAACTCACCTAATCTTAAAATACTGAGAATAAGTCCAACAAAGGCACAGCCCAAACTTAACAGACCAACATCATCAATTGACAAATTAGGCGCACTTATGTACTGTGTAGTTAACAAGGCCATCATAGCACTTGGTCCAACGGATATCTCTTTGACCGTCCCTAGAAATGTGTATATCACACCACCGACTACGGAAGACATCAAACCAACCTGAAATTTTTCAAAGTGCCAATATTACGAAGATTGCGTTGCGATTAAATATTTTTTTTTTTTTTTTTTTTTTTTTTTTTTTTATCGGGAACAACAATAGGTAGATGACCAATACAGGGTGTGCGACGATTAGATTTCTAGTTGGATGTAACCGGGTACCACCAAAAAAACATATGTCGCATGAAGAAGTTGTCTATCTTGAAAATTGAAGGGATAAATAATAACTCAGTGTTTGCAAATTTCAAACGTTGACATCCTCTCGCCGCACATGTTGTGTTAATTTCAAATTAAGGTTATATTTGACGTCTTTTGTGTACAAAAATGAGCCACCCATTAGGCAAGAGTATGAATATCGTTGCTCTATCCTTCATTATAAAATTATTGTAGCATAATTTATTATTATAAAGTACACTTACTTTGGCCGACAAGCCGATGATGGCCACATAGGCCACACTTTGAGGTATAATTATTAGTCCTATCGTGATGCCGGAGATGACATCGGCGACCACGTCCATTTGAGTATAATTGAGAAGCCATCGTATAAATGGTAACAGGGAACTACTCCCTTTACGTATATTGCGTTTAAGCCTTACGTTTCGATTTTGAGCAGTTTCAATTTGACAAGACATTTTGAAGATCTGGAAACAGAAAACCAGCCTTATAATCGTTTCTTATTCGTATAGCTATATTTAAAACCACGTTGAAAATCATGTGCCTAGATTGGAATTTCATACCTTCATTTGCACGAGTAAATATTATCGAAATTAGAGAAGTTTACGTTCAATTTGTATGCGTATCTAGTTCGTAGTATCTATTTACGATAATAGCGTAAAGAATAAATGAGAATTGATTTTCAACAAGTATAATCCAACAGCGAAACCCAAATGCTTCCAACCACGTTTATCGAAATTTAATTTACCAACCAAGTTGAACCTTGTATACGAACGTCTTCGAGAATGTTGAAAACTTATATATACATATATATAGTTTAACGTACCTATTCATACCCGATTGGTTTGAATTATTAATTGTAGAGATGAGCATAAAATCGTAAATTCGAGTACTTTAACACCAAAGGTGTTAGTGCATAAAGCATTCAAAAGATTATTAATTTTTCAATTAACACTTGCCCGGATGATCAGATCATGGAAAAAGCCAAAAAATAACGAAATAACAGCTGACAATTGTTCATTACAGCAATGTGAACTACCCAGATGTATGTAAGGTTATCGGTGCGCAGTTTGAAGGCGAGAATTACGCGCTCAGAAATATTAAACAATTTATCAACTTTTTCTAGTTCGTTAATCATTTAAAATGTGAGACTTCTTTCACGATCTTATCAAAATTTTAATTTGCTTTTAATTGGAAAGTTTCAAGCGAGGAACAAACTTGAAAATTGGTTAAAAAGTCTAAAAATGAAATTCTATAGCGATGTTAAAATGCGTTGAGAAAATGAGAAATGAAAATTGTTTAATTTCAACGGACACGAGAAGAGCAAAAAACTGGAAAATTGCATCCAATAGATTAAAGATGTACCTATTCGAAGCTGCAAAACGCTAAAAATAGGGTTGAAAAATTTAAAGCCTCTCCAAAAATATAAAAAGTACATTTTCAATGTTTTTTTTTTATTTTTATTTTTATTTTTTTTTTATTTTTTTTATTATTTTTTTTTTTTTTTAATATACAATTGTACACGTTGAATTTCAACCTTATACTTTGATTTGGAGAAGAAATATGGGTGGAACAACTTTTTTCAATTTTCAAAATCAAAAAAAGAGAAAACTTCACATATCTCCCTTCAGGGCTGTTTAAAATAATGTTTTGTTTTGTTCTGTTCTTGAACAAGTCATTTCAAAGTTTTATTGTTCTGTTTCTGGTTTAGTTCCTGCCTATTTACTCTGTTTTTTTTGTTTTATTTTGTTTTGTTTTGCTTTGCTTTGATTTGCTTTGCTTTGTTTTGTTCTGTTCTGTTCTTGAACAATTTTTTTTGTTCTGTTGCATTTTGTCCTGTTCCAACAGTTCTGTCTCCCCTTCATTGATCTGGGGGATGTACAACTTTCGATTCTCTGTAGATTGATTTAAAAAAGAGCAATTTTTACCGCTTTAATCCCTCAGCACGCCTTCCCCAAATTTGAGCATATTTTAATTCTGACCCAACGTACTCCCATTCAAAAATATCCTATTCACACTGCCCAAATTTTACCAATTTCGGTATTGAGCTGAGCAAATGATTTTTAATTTGGAGAGAGGAGAGGGTTCAACCTTGATTTTTTCGATTTCAATCAAAATTTTTTAGCAAGCTCTTTATGGTGATACATTAAAGAGGAATCTTTGTCATTTCAGCATTATAATTTCAGGTTGCAATTTTTGAATAATTGCAATTGGTTTTCTAAAGGTTCCATTTTGAAGACTGATATTTTGGAATTGGTTAGACTTGAAATGGATTTGTATGCGCGATTTTGTAGAGAATTGAAAGATGATTTGAAATTGATAAGTGAAATTTTGAAAACTTAAAGCTGAACTTTGGACATAAAAGTTTAACTTTTCATGATGAGTACAAAGGTTCAAAGCTACCATTCAAAGGTATGTAAAAATTACTGTGAAAAACTGTTTTCATGTTAGGTTGTTTCAACGAATCCAATTTCAACATGAGACCTGTTCACTTGTGTGGGTAGGAGTTGGAGAGGTCCTCAATTTCGATCAAAATTTTAACTCCAACTAACCACTTTTCAAGCTCCCTCAACAATTTGGTCACAATTCAAAAAAACATTGTGGAAGAAGTGAATTGGCTTGTCGATTTTTACCACAAAGTTGGAGACTTCGAGCTTGAATGATAATATATATTCACTTCTTTCTCGGATAAGTCTTCTGCGTGCCCTTCTACACTTCTCTAGCAACCGCAACGATTTGCAAAAGTTGTAGAAAAAGTTTGAAAGAGCGTGTTGGCGCTGAGATCAAATATCAATTTACTTTCTCGATCTCACTGTCATATGCTCCGCATTGACCTCCAAATTAATAAAATGTTGAAGGGTTGTGAATTTTGCTTTATTTATTTTTTAAATTAAACCATTTTGATGAGGAGGGTGAATAAGAGAGAGAGAGAGAGGAGGTTTGATGAAAGAATATGCCAATATTCAAGCTCAGTGCTTCCAAAATCATTGTCAGTTCACTTGTTTCCATTTTTTTTTCAGTTTTAACCAAAATTAAATATTCTTCTGCTCTTTACGAGTGTTGAAATTATTTTTTTTTTAAAGTGAATAGTTTAAAAAAGATGATAAAAAAATGTCTTTTAAAGACAATTCTAAACCTTTGAGCTTATTACGAAAAGTTAAACCTTCTCTTCAAAAATTTTACTAAGTATTTATTGTCTGCATGAGGCGAAAATTCGTACGAATTTAGCTAAATTAATTACAACGTTGACCAAACCACCCTCTTAAAAGATTCAAAGCCTTTTACACTTCACGCGTGATGAGTAATAAAAGTCAAATACGTATCTATCTATTATTTGGCCCACATTCTGTAGACCTTTATTTCCACAGAAAATAAAAAAGAGGTGATCGAATGAAAAAGTAATTGAAAAAAGCACCAGAATCCGGTCAGTTCGAGTGTTTCGTTAACTTTGAACGAGGATAAAAGGTGATTTCGTTGTATCCACTTCTTGTGATTATTGCTGGCAATCTTTACGACCTAATTTCACCCGTTCCGAGGGATAAATTTGACGCGGTTTTAGCTCAATGTATCCACTTTTGTGTTAGGATAGGTACCTACCTACCTACTATCCACCTACATCCTACGTAGTTGGATTTTCGGAGAAATAGGCGACCCGGTTAAAATTGTCCGAAGAGACAAATTTACGCGTTAAATTTAAACCTACTCGGTGTACAATTTTCAGCCATAATGTTGATGGCACACCGATTAAATCTTTTAAATAAATACTACTCGTAAAAATGACACAAGAAACCTTATAAATCTGCAACATCGCTGTATATTTTACGACACAAACGAAAAAGAATGAAATATTTCCTCTTCTTTGTTATTATTTCATTTGAAACCAGCTAAGGAGAAAATTCTTTTCAATGTAACCATTTCAATTGAATACTTTTCGAGCACATCTCAACCTTCTATAAGCTATAATTTTAAACTACGCCTGCATAATAATTTTAATTTTAGCTTCGTAAAGCATCTATAAGTAAACTGATCTGGTATAGAGAAGCGTGCAATAAAAAATGTATCTTTAATTTGTGTATTTCGTAACCAACTGCGAGCATTTTATGGAGCTTTTGAAACTAGTAAAATATATTTATGCGAGTATTCCTTCTTCGCGAAAATTTTGACTAGAAAACGTCTCACTTGGTTTCGAATTTTAATGAAAAATACGTAGGCACTTATTCATACATCACCGCAATTCCCCTAACGAATTAATTTATAGACTAGTTTTTGTATTTCTTTTTTTTTTTTTTTTTTCTAAATATTTTCTTTTTCCTTTGTAACAACGATTTTCCATTTTAATATCGCGGGCGGTATTACCATTTCAAGTTGAAAATTTCGTTCAATACGGAAAATTCGCTACATTTATTAGTTCATAACACGCACATTGTACGATTCAACCTTTCATCGTATGTGCTACTTGGTAAATAGGAGAAATTTACTTATTCTTTTAGCGATCGCAGAATTTGCTGAAAACGAAAATCTTCAACTTGGTGATAATTTATGCGTTAAAAATTCCTCGATACCTAAACGACGAGATGCCAACAATAAATATATCGAGTAGTTGGAATTTTTTTCAAAAGAAAATATTTTACAACGAATGAAATGTATAAATAATCTTACGAGAGTGGGGAGGGAAAGTGTACCTCTATAATTGATCCCCGATCATGAACATTCGAGGGCTAAAACATTACGTATTCTGCGTACATTAAAATTGGATTTTTTTTTTAAATTTCTATTTAAAGAATTTGAAAAAAATGTTAATTTTACATTCTTTTTTAGCCTGTGCCAATACCAGATCAAATTAAATTTGAAAAATTATCAAGTCACGGTTTATTTTATAAACCACGACGAATCTTCTGCGTAGGATTTCAACTTTCGATTTTTTTCCTTCGAAATGAAAGTTAGGCAAAAATATGCACATCGCTTACTTCATTACAAGAATTCACCAACAATGGAACTGTGACAAAAATGAGGAGAGGGATAATGCCTTCTACGAAAAATACTTGCTAGCTAAATTTTGCAGGTCCCTTCCCACCCTCCCCCCCCTATTTTGAGGAAATATTTTAGGTATCTACTAAAATTGCCAGGTGGATAGAAAAAACTATTTACGAAATTAAAATTTTAAAATGATATGTATAAAATTCAGAGACCCCCCCCTCCCCCCAACAACTGGTCAACAGTTTTCCCTCTTAAAATTTGATTTTTCTCTAAATTTTATTTTAAATCTGTCGTCGTTAGGTTAAAATTTTTTCTATTCTAATTTTGACTCAGGTGTACGTTGCACGTTGCATCGAAGATTAATGAAAGAATATTCCGAAAATGCGAAGATTTGATCAAACAGAAGATATGAATACTCTAAATTCTAGACTTAAAATGCGAGTGGGTATCTTATTAAAGATTGTCGACTTTTATTGACTTGGAATGGTGAAATGAAAGAACTGACACCGGATTCGGTTCCAGTGAATCAAATTACCCTGAACCAGACACCCGATACGATAGTTTCGTTTAAATTTTCAGAAAATTTTGTGATTAAAAGGGAGGCGGGAGTTTAATTTTCAAAGTAAAAAAAAAATTATCGTATTATGTGTCAGGTATCCAAAAAAATACCCATTATTTTGGTACAGAAGTCGATGTTTGGGGTGTTTAACTCTTCCTTTCAGAAATTCTTTAAATTTTTAATTTGATTTTGTGAAAATGCAAATCTCTAATTGAAACGATTTTATTTGTAATTTAGCAATTTTTTCTTTTACGTTTTTAGTACGTCTTTGCAATTTTTTCCACACGGCGTATGTTGCGTGCTAGAATTTAGAGAAAATTGTATGTACTTTATGCGAAAGTCAATAATATTTTACCTACAGTCTGCTCAATTTAAATTGAGCTCTCGTTATCTGGACAAAAATGCAAACAATATGCTTATCAGTCAATAAAATTGCTAGAAATATGGTAGATATTGAATTTCTAGCAATTTGATTGGTTTATAAAAATGATGTTTGTAGTGGTAACGGGTCAATTTAAATTGAACGCATTATATGCTTGAATGAAAGTTTGGAGGGCTTATTTTATGATTTAATCGTAGGAAAAGTGACCAAAACTTCTGGCTGCTCTTTGATGAAAATTCTAAAACAATGAGCACATTTATTCTGCACAAAAAATTTCAAATTAAGTAGATGAAGGGGGTCAGGTGAGAGGATGAGGAGGAGTTATAATATAGGCAGAGAATACTTCTTCGCTGTATCATCTATCATCGAAATATCTCACCGAGGAAAATTCATCGTTCTTATTTTTCTATGATGTTTTCCAAAAAATGCAGAGCAATTTGTATTATTTCAATACATTTTTTGCAGATTGATTTAAACATTTTAAAATTAATTTCAACGATTTTGGCAATAAAAAGGAAAAAATAAATGCACATCGATGATATGAAATTGCGTTGATTTCGTTTCACCCAAAAAACCCTTTATCACGTGCGATTAAATTTTTTTTCACATTAAAAAAAAATCATAAAAATTTGGTAATTTTGACTTAAATCACTTTCGATTTAGTATTTAAAATGCGATTGTTCGACAAATTTCTATTCGCATAGAAAAATTACTCCTTGAAATAAGATGATTTTGACCCAACACGATAAATGGTTCTCTGATTTACTTATTTAGGTAGCTGTCTAGCTACTTTCTCATCTATTTTCGAACCATAATAATTTGGATTTTAAAATATCTATTTGTGGGAAAGAAAATTGGCATTCGTGACTTTTATCATGACAGTGTCGAGCGTTCGCATGATATCGAGTATACGAAAGGGTAAAAAAATTCTAGTTGCTTTTGCTGTGTGAAAAATCACTTTTTGGGAAAATTTCAAAACTTCTACGAAGTTGGATTTTTGTAATTCTGAAAAATTTAAATCGACATTTTCTCAATTACTGGTGCTGGCATCAGTTATGCAGCATTCAGGTGCAAGTATACCTGATATGCGAATCGTGTTGATTTATAAGAATTCATTAAACCAGCAAAGCGTAGGAAAATATTATTAATGAGAAAATTAATAGGTAGGTAAGTGAACTTGGTACACTCACGTCGGTTTATGTAGTCGATCTCATGGATGATCCGAGGGCAGTTTGCATTTCGAGTTCGAAGCGGAGTACGAGACCGCGAAATAAGACGACATTTACAAAGCGAGGTACCGAGTCTCGGGAGTAAATTTGATAAACGCCGAACGGTCGAACTTCTCGCGACGGAAAACCGCGCCAAAATAGCGCTAACGCTACGACCATACTCTTGTTTCGACCGTGAAAAAATTTTTTTCTCAACCTCCCTACTACGACCGCCCGATTTTCAGATTTATTGCCTCCCCGTTAGATGCACACAGACACCCATTCTCTTTGAAAATTAGGTTGCTCCAGGACAGACTCGGCGAATCAATTTTTCCGGTATTTGGCGCGCCTGCTCAGTGGGCGCGTGTGTGTGATTGTGACCCTGCCAGCCGCCTTTTCGTCCCTCTTTCGCGATCCTACGCCGAAATTAAATGCGCCAACTTCTTACTCGACGATTTTCGCCACTCTCGCGTATACGCGCCTCGTACAAATTAAAAAACATCGACGTTTGATTTTACGTAAGTACCTGTGTATTTTTTTCCCTTTTTTTTTTTTTTTTTTTTTTTTCCCCCCCCNNNNAAAACATCGACGTTTGATTTTACGTAAGTCCCTTTTTTTTTTTTTTTTTTTTTTTTCACCTCCCCGATCAGATATCGAGGCCTAACACAAACCAATACATCGTACTATCAATGTACTCGGACGACACGTCAAATTACCAAGTATTCGCACAATTCAACAAGTTATTATAGCACTTGTTGAACGACGATGTAAACTTTAATCAAATTTTACGTGCCAACTATATAATCATAGCCCTATTTTCATGATTGCTTTGTAAATATATATATATAATAAAAGAGGAAACAAAATTAACTTTCGTAAGTCTACGTATGTACTACAATTTCATTCACAACGAAATTAAATTTAGGTACTCCAGTAACGCCTTTCGTCGCCTTATTTCTTTGCATACTCGCGCGAGTATTTTCGAAATTCAAAGATGAACGAATCGAGTTAATTCATGCCTCGGTCGTCGTCATCATCGTCGTCGTTGGTGTATTTTCCAAAATGCAGCTGTATGGAAATTTTATCGATTCTGCACGCACGAAAAAAGGTCAACCAGTCAGAAGCAAGATTAGAGGTCCAACAAGGTTAATTCCCATTTATAAAGTCAATAATACAAACAAACTAGAATATCTCCCTTTCGCTTTCGTTCCATAAGGACGCTAGCTGCTGCTGCTTTCAGCATTTCGCATCGGTGATTTTTTTCTCATCTGTCCTGCGCTACTTTCCTCATCTGCCGAGCTGCGTACCGAAATACGTAAGTAAACATTGCGTCGTAGGTATGCCTATTCGCATATGTACAGCCTTTTTCATCTAGCGTACACACTTCTTTCGGTATCCTTTGCTGTACGGTGAAAGAAATCTTCAGTAACTTTTCGTTTTACCAGCGAGCAAAGCCAACTCAATGTAGGTCAGTGTTATAATGGAAGGCTATCATTTCTGTATCAGATGTTTGAATTTTCTTGGTGATTTATGGATACTTTGAGCGAAAGGTCGCAGCGATAAGAAACATTGTTTCTATTTTTAATATATCATTTCAACTGCATACTCACGGAATTTTATTATTTCATAGATTCAGCTCTGTTCTGTTAAGTTACAGAAAGAGCATTACTATTCTTCTAGCGGGAATATATGGGTGCGTGGCAAAAAATGGCAGCCTTTTGTTTACAGTCTGCTGTTATCATTTTGGTAGAAATTTCTTATCATTTTACATAAAGTTTGAATGGGAAAATGAGTTTTTCTTTTGTGAAAATAAAATAGAAACATTCTATGATTTTTTTTTTTAAAGTAATATCTAGAATGACCTGAGTAAAATATAAAATTATCTATCGAATGATACAACATTATTGAAATGTCGTGCAATAATCATCTTATAAATTGAGAAAAATCAGCGCAGGAAATGTAAGATTGTTCAGATTTATTGAGAAATAATTCTGTTCTCGACAGGCTAAACACAATTCACAACACTAGTATCAGAATCGCTCTCGGAGCCTGCCTTTCGAACTACACCCACAGCAAGTCTACTCTCCAAAGCATCAGAACCTCCATTGTATATTAGAAGACAACAAATAATCGCAAACTCCATTTTAAATGTTCTTTCTACACCTGATTTTCACACAAAATCAAAATTTGTCTTTCCTCTCCATCAACTGACGTCTAATATATCAGATTTATTTCATACCATAACTGAAACTGAAACTCTATCCAACATTATAT
>FIZR01012376.1:0-10250 GCA_900060175.1 Ferrisia virgata
TTTTCCAAAAAAAAAAAAAAAAAAAAAGTTGAAAACAATTATTTCAACGACGCTAGTAAAATCTGAACCACTAACAAAATGAAGAAAAAACACAATTCAAGTATTGTTTGTTTCTATTGTGTGTTCCCATACAACGCAACGTATTCCACCTGTAAAAAATTTAACACTCATCTGCCACACACTGTGGGTAGAAATTTCGAAAAATTAACACTTTTCTCATTGTTTTTGTCACCCTTGCAGATTATTTTCACACCGTCGTCGAGTTAGATTCACGACAATAGGCACTTGAATTGCTTCGTTTCATTCATAACGATATCTTATAAAGTGAGAAAAAAAAAAGAAGAAATATCATCTTCCCTGTACACAACAGCGAGTTGAATTATATTTCGAAATTTTTTTTCTTTTAATTTTTCAAAGCTGCAAGTTGAAAAGCGTGAAAAAAGAAATCAACCAGCGAGAAAAGATTATTTCTTTGTTTGTTGAAACTTATCAACTCGCTTATTCGAGTATTTTTTTTCATGTTTATTGAAAAAAAAGAAAAAAAAAAGAAATTGTAAATAGAACCTATTTATTTATTTTGATTTTTTTTCAATCGTTTGAAAAATATAGACGGATCATATTTGTGTAAATTATTTCTTATTTGTTGCCAATTTATACTGCGAGGTCTTTAATAATTTATATATTTATGCGATTAGCTTCAGCCATCTGAAGTATTAGTTATTCAACTCATACCATACATGAGGAAATTTTTCTTCTGAGGGAATTTTAAGGTAAGAGATTTATACTTTATATTTTGCTAGGGAAATACGTTCAACCCACATAATTATTTAAACTAGCGTCCAAAAAGTCACCGTGTATTTGACCATCCTACTCATTTTCCTTTATTTGCAAAAAATTTTCAAATTCTAAATTGTACAAATATCTTCTTTTCAACAACTTCAATGAAGTTTCCACGAATTCTTCTGTGTTTAAAATTGTTCTTAATACCTCATAAATAAATTTAAAACAGCTTTGACTCTTGAGGAACTTGAACAATTTTTATTACATTCCAATAATTTAAATTTTCAATTCTTTTCAATTTTTGTTAGCAATTTTACAATATTTCAACGGCATACTTCAATGATTTTCTGGTAATTTGAAAGACATCAGATGGAAAAATTGGCTCCTCCATATTTGAGGAAAAATCATTAAAATCTACTGTTTAAGGATTTTTAAATAAGTGCAATAGTATTGAAAAGTCGAAATCATCCAAAAATCACATCTAGAACCCGAACAAATTTTATAAACAAAATTCCACCCTCTTAGCTAGGATGTTGAAATTCGGTATGTAAATTTAGTCGAGGTCCTACATGCGTGCTTTGGAAGTACGCATGAATCTTCTGATCACAAATATCGAAAATTATTTTCACCATCTCTTGAGACTCGATTAAACTTTGATTTGTTCTGGTACAACAGTTTTGAAGACAATCTAAAAAAGTCCGCACCCACGGATGGAGTTCATCTCTTCGGGTTGCGAAGATCACGTTCCATCTTTCTTCTCGTGAATTTTGAGATTTCCACACGTTTTCATTTATATGGTTTGGTCTTCCCTTCTCTTCCAGCACTTCCAGCATGTACCGTATTTTTCCTACTGTATGGAGAGTTTCACGTTCTTTCTGAAAATATTCAATTTCGTTAATTGTGTGTTGAGAGAAGAAACTGGAATTTTGAACACAGATATAGGAAGCAAAGATTCACAAAAAATATCGAAAATCACGCAAAAAACTATTTATTTGGAGCAATACAGAGAAGGGAGAGAGGGAATGGAAATGGGACTAAACAACAAAAACCGCCGAAAGAAGTACCCAAGATCTACACTAAATTTACACAATGAGAAAAATTGGAAAAACTGTCCAAAAAACTACTTTTTCAGGACTGGGAGGAAGTATAATGGGAATGAGAGTGTAAATCTCCAAAAGACACGTGTAGGACTCCTAATAAATGAGCATGCCAGATTTAAACTTCCCCGCTTAATTTGAAGAGGAATATGCACGAGAAGGGATACAATGAGGCTAAAAAGTCGAAACGCCCAAAAGGTATATCTAGAATCTATGCTAAATCTACATACCAAATTTCAACTTCTTAGCTTGATTTGAAGGGGAATTGTGCGAGGAAGAAACTCGAAAAATAAGAAAACCTCCTCACGTTTTTAGGGTCGTAAAAGGAAGCAATAGGTCTGAAAAGTTGAAACTATCAAAAGGAAAATTAATGGCTCCTACTAAATCTATACATATATCAAATTTCAACTGCATAGTTCAATTTAGAAGGAAGATAGGGGAAAAACAGTCATTTTTCAAACTCAAAAACGGAAAAACCTGTCATATCACCCCTCTTAATTGACTCGGTGGGCTGATTTTTGGATATGTTATACAGCTTTGGATTGTTTATCGATTGACTCAAAAATAAATAATATTTGCAATTTTAGCCCCTCGGCACCCCCTCCCCTAAGTTTGGGTATAATTAAATTTTCACCCGAAGTCATCCCCACTCCAGAATTTTAAATTCACCGTCAATCTAAGCTCATTTTTCAAATTTGATCGATTTTGGTCGATATAAAGCTGAGCAAATAATTTCTAGTTTCAGGGGAAAGAGGTAAATATTTGACATGGCCAAAAACAGTCCTAACGGTCTTTTGGAACCTCGAAGCGAATTTTACTGATATACCCTTCCCCCCTCAACCGCCGTGCATAGTTCAGAAGGCACATCTAGGATCGCTATTAAACGTGTATGACAAATTTCAACTTCCCAGCTCAATTTGGAATGGCGATATGGGTGGGAAAAACTCAAAAAATCCGAAGAACCTCCTAAAAAACCACATTTTTGCAGCTGTAAAGAGGTGCAATGGAGATGAAAAGTACAAAACTCCAAATAGCGTATATAGCACTCCTACTGAATGTACATTAGAAGCGGCGATATGGCCGAAAGAGTCTATTTTCAAGGTCAAAAAGGGGTAGAACCCCAATATCCCATTTCTTAATTGACCTACGTGAGTGATTTTTGGATAATTTATGCAACTTTGCATTCTCTATCGATTAGTTTAAAAATGAATAATTTTAGAGAATTTTTCCCCTTAGCGTCCCCTACTCTAAATTTGGATGTGACTGAATTTTGACCCTAGACCATTCCCACTCAAAAATATCAAATCTACTGCCAATCCAAGCATATTTCGTAAATTTGAGCGATTTTTGTCGATATCGGGCTGAGAAAACGATTTGTAGTTTTTTTGGGGGGGGGGAGAGCAATAAAAAAATTTTTAAAAAAGGAATGAACATCTAATATGGTCAAAAATGGTCTGAATGGTCTTCGAGAATTACGAAACAAATTTCATGAATTGTCCCCCCCCTTCCTCTGGTCTATCCCGGGGGAGATGTTTCCCTAACATCCGGACACCCTGTATACATTTAAATAAATTCCACTCATTATAAATTACAATTTTCATTCTCAAACAAAAACCATTCAATAATAAGCCAAGTCTACAAATCAAGGGTCAAGGTAAATATAATTTTTATTTTACAGACGCTTGTACCTACCCGTGCAAAATTCAAAATTTAAACCGGTCGAAAAATTAAGTAGAAACGTTTGATAGGTAATCTGTATTTCTGTACAAACGAGATACTCCATCCCGACAAAACTATCTCAAAATTTACTCCATTAAAACGTAGGCGTATCAATTGATAATACCCATAATGTCCCTACCATACAAAATGCCATACTCCAGGTACAATTTCTTTTATAATTCAACGAAATCTTGGTTGAAAATTTCAACCATTAACAAAAGCGCCTACGAATTCAATAATACGAATTTAAAAGAACATTCTGAAAACGAAAAATGAGAGAAAACTTTTCAGTGGTAAAGCAATGAAAGCGATAAAAATACACCTACGCCTTACGTTAGTAAGACTACACCTGGATTTTCAAAAATTCTATTTACTTATCAGGACAACATGGAAAAAATTTTCCACTTCATTATAATCAGTAGCTATTGTATTTTTACCGCTCGGATTTATACAAAATTAATTAATGTGACATTGAAAGGTCTATAATTACTCAAAAAAAAAAAAAAATTAAATCTTTCGTGTATTTTCAAAAAAGTCAGCTTATTCGGTAGACTATGATTTTGAGAAAAAAAAAAAAAATTAAAATTAAAAATAAACGACTAAATTCACGAACGTGTAACCATAATTCGAAACTATTTACTTTAAGAGGGAGAGAAGAAGGGAGGGAAGAGGAAACGCGCGAAAGGCCCACAAAGGGTGGGTATTGCAAACCCCTTTAACAAACACCTTAATAAACAAATGAAACAATTTTCAAACGTCTACATTTATGTACGTGCTCGTGCTCGGTTTGGTATTATTTTCACAATCTATTCATGAATTATGGCTGAGGGTGTGGTGCGGGGTAAAAATAAGTACGAGAGATGCTATCGGTGTTTTCACATTTTAACTTGAAAATTTTCATCGTTTTAAACGCTACCTAACGACTAGATGGATTTCGTTTCTTTTACGTCTAACCTACTCGTACCTAGTTGCGATTTGAAAGTTACAAATACAATTCCGCCTACGTATTTGAAACATTGTACGGAGTAAAACGCGCCGAAAATTTATTTACCATATAATAACGATGTTTACTCGTATATACTTAGTTTGCTGTCATTAAAAGCCATTGTAATAATATTACACGGTATAAGGCTGCCAGCAACGACGACCGCGACGACGACCACCACCACCACCACCACTACGGCCTGTTAAGGTATTTTAATAACTTATATTTCACAAGCCCTTGTTGTAGTGGGTAGCTAAGGTACGAGTAGGCAATAGGCACACACTCGTGTAAATCCTGACGCGAAAAATGCTATTCCGGACAAAAGAACGTTTATTCCGTTATGTTTTGTGAAAATGGTGTAATTGCTGAGCGACGATAAGGTCTCGTTTATTTTTTATTTTATTTTTTATTTTTTATTTTTCACCAACATGATCGCAGATAAGAGCTTCAGGCTGTGTTTCTTCTTCTCCTTTGCCTGGCCTGCTATTTGTGCCCCTCCCCCCATTCCATTACAAGTACAATACGTACTCGTACTCGTGTGTACTTCCATCATCATACATGGCTTAATCGAGTTACCACTCCTGCGTAGATTTCCTTACATACGTAAAAATACTTGGACCATTGCGAGCTGTTAAATAAAGTATTTTTAATGTAATTTTCTCTTCGCTCTATTCGTACATCGTATTGTAGTATAGTGTTTCGTATGTATGTATGTATGTAGGTATGCTTGCGAATTTTATAAATCTTACGTACGGTACCTACGGTTCCCCTCCCCCGTAACCCCTTCGCCATACACATTACACATACTCGCTAAATGGAAATTAAATTAAGGTTCGCGTACATTATATGTAGTATACCTACCTACGTTGTTGTTGCCATAAAATATACGACCTATTTGTTTATGCTCGTTTCTTTTTTACTCTCTCCTTCTTTACCAAGGGGTTTTTTTTTTCATCGCTATTTTTCATCTCGTATATACATACGCTGTAGGTATAATTGTATGCATTTGGACGTACGACCACCACCACGACGACGACGACGACGATGATGATGACGACGACAACGACGACGACGACGAATTCGCAGCATAAACCCTACGACTCGTTAAATGAGATATATACACATCGAAATTATACCCTTTACGTGGTCGTATATTCGTATGTAGATGTACATCTACGTACGTGGGGGCACTATTGTCTCGTATATTCGGTTTTTATTTTCAAAATTTTATACGTGTGTGAGTGTAGTAGGTACGTGTAGTTTAAGTGCTTAGAAGGAGCGATCAAATGGTGGGCGAATATGAAAGCCAAAAGGGTGCAAGTTACAAGAGCATATGAGTATTTATTTACCACTGTATGTAATATTTTTGATAATAACGTTGCCTTTAGCATACTTACCCGAGTATTTAATAATAATAAATTTTGATTACCTAGTTTTCTAGTTTTATTGGTGCCCTACACGAAGAGCAGATTACCAGGGTAAAAATTTGCTTGATAAAATATCGTATATGCTTAAACTGAGAATAAAAAAAGCATCGCGAAACGGTGCTTTTTCAGCCTGATTTTCGTAATTCCTAATCTGCATCGAGGGTTGGTAGAGTTCAATGAGGCTAGAAAGTCAAAAACTCCAAAAAACACGTACTGACTGTACCCATATCTAATTTCAACATCTTAGCCCAATTCGGAGGAGATTTATGCTAGGAACAAAAATTAAAAGTCAGAAAAATTGACCACAAAATGACATATTTAGAGCTGCGAGAGGGTGAAATGACGCTGAGAAGTCGAGGCTTCGTAAAGGCACATGTACGTAGCTAATTTCAACTTCCTAGCCCAATTCGCAGGAGAGCTGTGCAAGGAACAAACATTAAAAATTAGCAAAATTCATCGTAATCTGAGCTGTAAGGGAGTAAAATGAGGATGTAAAGCCGAGACCTCCAAAATGCACATCTACGGCCTTCACTAAATGTACATACCTAATTTCAAGTTCCTAGCTCAATTTGGAGAGAAGTTATGGAAAGAATAAATTCAAAAAACTCAAACAATGAGAAAACCTCTAAAAACTACTTTTTTGAGATTATGAGGGGGTGCAATAGAGCTGAAAAGTCGGAACCTCCAAATGGCACATCTACGTCCTCGACTGAATGTACATACCAAATTTCAATTTCTTATCTCAATCGGGTGAGGAGTTAGGGGAGGAAAAGCCCTTTTTCATGGTCAGAAAGGGAAAAAACCCCATATCTCCCCTACTACTTGACTTGGTGGGTTAATTTTTGGATATGTTTTATAACTTTTAGTTTTCTATCAATTAGTCTAGAAAAGCGCAATTTTTGAACTTTTAGCCTCTCAGCACCCCCTCCCCGAAAATGGTGGGAAACTTAATTTTGACCCAAGGTCATCCCCACTCAGATAAATGTAATTCGTCGCCAAACTGAGCCCATTGACTGAATTGGAGTGATTTTGGTTGATATCGAGCGGAGTAAATGATTTTATCTACAAAGAATTGAACAAAAAATTACATTTTGGGGCTGTTAGGAGGTACAATGAGGCTGAAAAATCGAAAGCCCCAAAAAGGCGTATCTAGGACCTATAAAATTGCATACCGAATTTCAACTTCCTAGCTCACTTTGGAGGGACGTTGTACGAGGTATTAACAAAGGACATTAGAAAACCTGTCCAAAAAACCAAATTTTCGGGGCTGGGGAGCAATGAGTTTGGAAAATCGAATCTTCAAAAGGCGCATACTTATTTATGTCCCCTATCAAATCTACATGCTAAATTTCAAATGATTTCTGAATATGTTATGCAACTTGCATTGTCTGTTGATTAGCTCATGAAGGAGCAAATTTTGTGACTTTTCGCCCTCAGCACTTCCTCCTCCAATCTTGGGCGTAATTGAATTTTGACCCGAGATCTACCTACTCCGCTACAGAATGTCAAAGCTACCGCCAATCTAAGCCTATTTTCACAGTTTTATTGATTTTGGTTGGTATCGAGCTCACATATATTTAAAAGCAAAATGGTCATTGAGGTCGAGTTTTCACCATTACCACTTTTCTGAGGGGTAAGCCCCTACGAATTTTGGTACGCTAACCATTATACCGAATGTTTCACAGTAACCCCCTTTCCCTTATACCAATGATAGGTCAGCTTATCAGACTTACATGTATAATTGTTAGGATACCCAAAAAATCATAGGGGCCAAGATTTGATATTTTTGCCAAAACCTGCCTCTCACTTTGAAAATTCATAGAACAAAAATTAATAGCGATAGAAATTGGCGGTTTGCTCTAGAACACAGTATATAGTCCTGACTATGTATGGTACAGAAATCAAGAGGAGGGTGAAGTGGTTCGTAAAATATGACAAAATAAATACAAAAAGGCATGACTGAAAATTTATAATTTTTTCAATTTGTTGTGAATAACTTTAGAAAAAGCTGTTACGAGCTTCTGAATAAAATTATTTTAAATGATCAGGAGGGCACCTTCAACTCAGTGATTGATGTGGTAACCCCCAGGACCACCCCACTGGTTTATTTTTAGATAAAAATATAAGAAAAAATTTTAATATTGGAGATAAATACAATAATAAGCAAAACGATTGCGTCACAAAACAAGAAATATGAATGATGGACTGTGGTAAAAAAATCAAGAGTGGGGATAAAGTGGTTGGCAAACTGTGACGATATAAATAAGAAAAAATTCAGTTGAAAATTTTAATTTTTTTCAGTTTTTTGTAGATAATGTGTCGATATAGAATCGTAAAAAAGTCGCACTGAACTTTCGCGAACCCGTTTAGTGCCTGAGGGCAACCTCTCCCCCCCAATTTCGAACAATTTTTGGGTTGTGATTTTGGTGTTATTTTCGCGTAAATCGAACCCTCCAAACACTATAATAAATGTCAGATTCACCATTTTACATTAATTAATACTTTGCTTTAGTATAGAATTATGACAAAATAAATACAAAAAAACTTTACTAAAAATTTTCAACTTTTTCAGTTTGTTGTGAATAACTTTTGAAAAAGCTATTATCAGCACTTCAACTTAAAATTTTGAAATTAATCAATTTTTTCTTTAAAAATCTGTGATATTTCCATTTTTTTAACATTCAATGTATTTTTTTCTCCATTGGTAAACAACCTTCAAAGCTTCTGTTTGGGTCGTGTTTTTTTTTGGTATTTATTTTGTCATATCTTACGAACCACTTTACCTCCACTCTTGATTTTTATTCCACACATACTGGGGAGTATGTACTGTATTTTAGAGCAAACAGCAAATTTTTATCGTTATTAATTTTTTTTCTATGAATTTTCGAAGTGATTAGCGAGTTTGGGTGAAAATGAAATTTTGAGAATAACATATCTAAGCCCCATTGATTTTTCGGGTATGCTAACCGTTATACATGTAAGTATGATGTGTTGACCTATCAGCGGTATAAGGATGGAGAGCTTAATGCGAAACACCCGGTATAATACTTCTGGCTGAAAAATAAAAACAGCCGCAGTGTTACCATTAAATGACGCGACGCGATGACGAGATAAAAAGCTCAATACGTAGACATCCTCGTCGACGTGCAGCATAAATCGAAACCATTTCTAAACTCGATAAATTGTTTCCGTTTCTCGGAGAATTCGCAATTTATACCTTACGCTAGGTGTGTATATATATATATATGAGGAAAAAATAAGAAAGGAAAAAAATTTATAATAGCGCATCATTTTTATGACTTATGTAGCCAATCACGCAATCCCTCTTATAACTTCTAGGTCTAGCACCTCGCGCAGAGACGATAAAATTGCACACCGTAGGCGTTAAATCGTAAAGTAATTTTTTCCGGTATGAATTTCATATCCTGAGAAAATAGTCTGGCATAAAAGAAAGAAATATTTACGCTTTACACGATATCAAAGTGTCGTTAAAAACGACGCGAAAATAACACCTCTACTTTTTCGTCCCCCCTCCCTCCACTCTCGTCTATCCCTCGTACAACTTATCCGATATCGACACTCCGCGCAGCCCTGCGTCGAAATTAAATACACCGTCGTGTCGTAGTAAAAACTCAGTCAAAATTTTTAACGTTCCAATTTGATCGTATATAAACCATAGATAGTATGCCTATACCTACATAGAAGGTATAACAAGACCTATAAAAAGGTACACGAAACAAGAATCCGAATAAAAAAAAAACCACCCTTACTGTGAACGCAACGTAACGCAACGTCAGCAATAAAAAAAAATATACACACGTAATTCGCTAAATAAACTCTCCCGACCGGTTAAATAAAAAAAAAAAAAATGTTTACGCGGCCTATTAAAAGAAAAGAAGAAAAAAAAAGGAAAAGTAAAGAAAAAAATATGCTATATACTTTTTTTTTTTTTTTTATCAACTTAATACTTATTTTACGAGACGATATTTAATACAGATTTGCTCGAGAATATTCATTCGGCTGCTCGTAAAAATTCAACATATTCGATAATTTCATCATTTCTGCTCCACGTACTGCTCGATATTTGTTTAACAGACGCATCAAAAAAAAAAAATTTCCCCACATTTTCGTCGACATTTTTACGGGCGTTTTTCTCCTCGTTCGTTGGCTGGTTTGGGGTGATTCGGGTAACAAAAAAAAAAAAAAAAAAGGTCGAATATGAGAAAAAAAATACCGGGATTT
>FIZR01012384.1:0-14750 GCA_900060175.1 Ferrisia virgata
TTTTTTTTTTTTTTTTTTTTTTTTTTTTTTTTTTTTTTAGTTTTTTTTTCATTTTTTTTTTTTTCGTATTTTACTTTGTATGCTTTTGTTATGTTTGCGTGTTGTATGTTGATGTTGTGTAATCGTTGTTGTTTTCCGTGGGGTAAGTTGAAGAGTATATTAGAGGGGGGAGGGTGTTGACTTTATCGATATGGCTTGTGTTCGGGACTCTAAAATTAATTACAGGGCTTTGTTTTGATTTAAATTAAACGCATTGGATGTCTAAAAAAAATTTAGGGACGAACAAATTTCTTACATCTGCATCCCCCCCCCCCCAACCTTGTTTAGAATATGTGATAAAAAAAATCTATACTCGTGCTTATTGTAAGAAAAGATATTGAATCCAAATGTTTACAGGGTTTGTTGGGTATATCGAGCTGAATTTTTCCAAAAATTTCTATTCCCCAAGGCCCTGGGGGCGGAACGAAATTTATAAAAAAAAAAAACTTTGAATTGTTGCAGCTGCGGACCCTAAGTAAGGGGAGAGATGCGTGGATTTTTTTTCACCAAATGTGTGCGTTTTGATGAATAATATCATTTTTAAATAATTTTTTCAATTTTTTGACGTTTTGGCTATTTTTAAAAATTTAAATAAGTTCGTTTCTGTCCGAAATTATGGCAAAATTGTGGGCTTGGGAGGGGGGGGGTTGGGGGTTAAAGAATCAAAAATGCGAACCAAAGATACGAACGAAAAATAAACGTTGATTTTTTCATCGTACTCGGAGAGTTCGATTTACCAACCTAGATATTGCCCTAAATTTGAGGAAGGGGTTGCTTTGGCCAACAAAATGCCGGCGCAAAAGTTCAGTGTGACTTTTTCTATGATTTAATATCGACACATAATTATAATAAAATACAAAATTTCCAAAACTCTCGTTATAAATTCTTGTTTGGTATTGACAATGAAAGTTGGCAATGTACTCAAAATTGAGTTTTTAGAACAGAATTGCAATTTTTTTTTATATTGAAAGCAGGCTATAAAATTGGGAAAGTAGTGCTTTTCGACTAATTCAGGAAGGTTGAATGCGAATCCGACGTTTATTTTTCGTTCGAACCTGTCGTTCGCATTTTGACGACCCCCCCCCCCAACCATGTGTCCGTAACCAATATTTTGCAATTATACTTCCTGGCGAAAATTTTATGGCGTAATTTGATGCAGAATTTCATTCTCAATAATTCTACTTCTATTCATTTTTAGCGTACTACCTATTATTTCTGAGAAAAACGCATTTTGAGCGTATTTTTAATTTTTAAAAAAGCATCGAAACCCCAAAAAAATTTTAAAAATTGTTTTTTCAATTATATTTGCCAAAACATATTATTTTGGTGGTGAAAATTTTACTTGTGGACCCGTCTTGGGGCCTTCAGCTGTAGCAATTCAAAGTTTTCTTTTGTCGGCCCCCCCGCCCCCTCGCATCGAGAGGTGGAAAATTTTGAATAAATTTATATCGATAGACCCGTCATTCTTCCGAAAATTTGGATTAAAATGATGCTTTTTCTTAAAATAAGAGTGAATGCAGAATATTTTCTTGAAAAAAAAAACTATTAATATTCTGTGAGAGGGGGGTAAGGTAGGGAAATTTTTTGTTTCAAAAAATTTTGTTTTATATTTAGCCGATAATGTTTTGTGAAAATTTTGAAAAGCTGAGATCACGGGCATTTTGCTTTATCTTATCTGGGATGACCTTTTAGATGTTGTGGAATATTCATATTTTTCATTTATTTTTGAATATTTCATTGTGTTGTACTTCATTAAAAGGGTTTCAAAATTGACAGTTTTATTTGAAAAAAAAAATCCCAATCAGTGGTAAGGGTAGGGTGGTGTTCAATTCGGCTAAAAAGTCGAGACCCCTCAAAAGGTACGTCTAGGACCGAAGGGCATCCCCTAATAAATCTACATACCAAATTTCAACTTCCTACCTCAATTCGAAGGAGATAGGGGAAGAACAGCCTTTTTTCAAGATCAAAAATGGGAAATCCCCTCATATCGCTTCTCCTAATTGACCAAGGAGACTGATTTTTGGATATGTAAAACAACTTTGGATTGCTTATCGATTGGTTCGGAAAGGAAGAATTTTTGTAATTTTAGCTTCTCAGCGCCTCTTTCTTCAAATTTAGGCATAATTGAATTCAGTCCCTAAGGTCATCCTCATTTCGGAATATCAAATGACACTCCAATCGAAGCCTATTCCCGAAATTTGATAGATTTTTGTCTGTATCGAGCTGAACAAATAATTTTTTGGTGGGCGGATGGAGGGGAAGGAGGAGGGTGAAAATTAAAAATAAACATTGACGTGACCAAAAATGATTTTAAAAAACGGATTTTGTTGATTATACCCCTTCCTTCTCTGCAATACGATGAAGGTCGTTAGACCGTAATAACGTGGTTTTTATTGACAAATATGACATGGAAAATCAGCCTAATCAATAAATATTCTCGCTTTTAAAATAATTATAAAAATTACTACTCTTCGACCTACACTGAGACGTATGTTTGTGATGTGCTCTTCGGTATTATTATTTTACGATCTAAATTTCTGCGTGAAATGTCGAAAAAAAAAAGAGAGAATTTAGCCACAAACGAAAGTAAACAGAAAGTATACCGAATAGCTGGATTGAATAAAAAAAAAAAATTGCATGTGTGATCGATTATATATTAAATTTTAAAGTAAAATCCGTAGATGTTTTCAAACTAGAAATTATTTACTTAGAAAAATGTAGCGCAAAAAAAAAAATCGTCCAAAAAAAGAAAGAACTCGAGCTATAACGAAATGAAAAAAAAAAAATTCATAGTAACAAAATTAATCCTTATAAAAAAAAAAGTTATTTTACGTAATAATTTAATGTTATTTAATTATTAATTTAATATGCGGCATGGTAGTAGTTATTTAAATTGCATTATTATCGAAAAAAAAAAGATAAATAAGCATGCTATCCTAGCTTTATGCACACCCTCCTCTCTCTATCCTTTTTAGGGAATTTGAGGCAAACTGTGTATCCGAAACGATTAGCCACTCCAGTTTCCTGACAATTATTTGGTGGTAAAGGTGAGTTTTGTCTATCTAAATAGTACCTACCTACCTAAATGTTATTTGCAATATTGGGTAAGTTTTTTCGTTTTGTTTTTTACATACGTCTTTTTTTCCATCTTTCTCTATCTGAACTATCTATCTCGGTAGAGTATTATGTATTTCGTGACGTTATGGTAGCTTTTGTACGTATAAGTGTACGATATGTGCATGTTGTCGTATATTCGTATTAAGCTCGATGGTGTTAGTTGTGGATTACTATTTGGTGACTTTGGTGTCAGGAGAAAAAAAAAAAATATGAATCCGACTCTTTGTGAATTTTTTTTTTTATTTTTGTTTAATATTTTAATTTTTTCTACGTTAATGTTGCGGTGAAACTATGGTATCAGATAAACCTTACCCTCTTTTTCTTTTTTTTTTTTTTTTTTTTTTTTTTTTTTTTCATATAAAGCTTAAGTTATTATTTGGGTGGCATGTTGTAATTTAACTTCGTTTCGTATCGTTCATTTCATCGTGAAAATTCATTTCATTTTTTTCAACGGCAGATGAATACTTACCGACTTTAATATTGAAGGCATTAAAGGAGTTTTAAGGTTGAGAATGTGTTTAAAATTTACACATAACTTATTGGCCCGATCTGACGTAGAAAAAAGTTGAATAAAAATAGCATATCGATTTTCGAATAAATCAGGAAGAGGAGGGAAGGGGTGGCGTTTACAAGATTCTTCTTCTTTCGAGTTACTGGTGAACAGACGTGAAGGTTTTTATATTAGTGGGACACCTTGTATATTTTATCAAAATCCACCTCAGTATGTAGAGGTATTCACTGAAGATCATATTTTTGCATAATGCTCCAAAGAAAAATGATACATTTTATAAAGCTTCAAATTCAGCTCCAGAACAAGGTAATATGTTTTAAAGCGCTCCATTCTGGCTCCAGGAGTGGACTCCTTCGGGAATCAGTTCAGGAGATATCTTCATTTATGCCAAAATCGAGCTGTCACTTCGAAGTCCGACTTGTTTTTACACGTCGTGTTCTCAGACTATGGAACTAGGCTGTTTTCTTTCCAAAGCTGGCTCCTATTTTGAATAATAGGCTTCGATCGCGGACTCATGCGCCTTTTATTTTAAATATTAGGCTCCAAATGCGGAGCAAGGCTCCTTGTATTCTAAGCATCAAACACTCCGACTCCGTGACAACGCTCCTTCCATTTTTATTATTAAACTTCGGTTCCGAAGCAATGCTCCTTCTATTTTTGTTATTAGGCTCCGGCTCCGCAACTGGGTATGTTCTATTTTGAATATTAGGCTCCAGCTCCGGAGTAACGCTCCTACTGTGTGGGCAAGCATCTCAACATTCTGTATGCTAGACTCCGGCTTTGGAGCTAAGCTCCTTCCAATTTTTATTATCAAGCTCGAGCTGCGAAGTCAGGCCATTTCAACTTTGAATATCAGACTCCGGCTCTAGAGTCCATATTTTGCAATTCCGAATATTAGGCTCCGGTGCTATTATCTGGCTCCTTCAATTCTGAGGGTTGGGCCCTGGATCTTAGTTCTATCAGTTAAGGAGCCCTACTTCCGAGCCGAAGCCCAATATTTGACATGACAAAGATGACAGATCAAAACATTCACAGTGGAAGGAGCCTACTTACGGATCCTGAACCTAATATTTAGTTCAGAAGGAGCAGAACTCTGGAGTCGAAGCCAAATTTTATCGATTTTTAAATAATGGGACTCCGGTTGTGAAGCGCAGTTGCTTCAATTTCAAGTACTCTTTGGACTCCAATTTTTTAGCACTAGCTCCAAAGCCAGACTTTTTTTTACTCACGACGAGAAGTTTCCAGCTTTCCAGCTCTGAAGTTGGGCTCCGAATGGGCTCTTGGGGCTCTATAAGTGGAGTTTGGGAAGTTTGCTCCTGAACTAGAACCCTGAATTACAAATGTAAGACATCTGGAACTAGAGCCTGGCTCAGAAGTTGGAGTGGAGGTCCAAAGTTTAGAATGCAAAGATCTTGATGTTATCAGAGTGGAAAATTACCGCAGTAAAACATTTTTAGATTAGTAGTCCCACTTTGCAGGATGCAGATTCAATGTGTAGAAAAGATGAGGTCCGATTACTGAGCTCGAGCTCAATATTTGACGTAGATAGAGGAGGTGGCAGCTCAAACATCCAGAGTAGAAGGAGTCTGGCTACAGAGCTTAAACTCAATATTTACAATGGATAGAGCATGACTCCAGAGTTAAGAGTCCAAAATTTAGAATATAGGAGCCTGGCTACGGAGCCCAGGCTTAATTAAATTGGAAGGAACACGTTAGGGTAGAGTCGGAGCCTAATTATGAAAACTGAAGGAGCGTTGCTCGCGAGTCGGAGTTTAATATTTGGAATAGAAGGAACGTTACTCCGGAGTCGGAGCCGAATAGTGAAAATGGAAGGAGCATTGCAGTGTAGTCGGAGTCTTAATGTTTAAAATTAAAGGAAAGTTGCTCCATAGTCACAGTCTGATTATAAAAATTGAAGAAGCGTTGCTCGGGAGTCGGAGTATATTATTTAGAATAGAATGAGCTTTGTTACGAAGCCGGAGCCTAATAATAAAAATGGAAAGGGTGTTGCTCCAGAGTCGGAGTTTTTATATTTGGAATAGAAGGAGCGTTACTCCGGAGTCGGAGCCGAATAGTGAAAATGGAAGGAGCATTGCAGTGTAGTCGGAGTCTTAATGTTTAAAATGAAAGGAAAGTTGTTCCATAGTCGCAGCCTGATAATAAAAATTGAAGAAGCGTTGCTCGGGAGTCAGAGTATATTATTTAGAGTAGTATGAGCCTGGTTACGGAGCTGGAGCCCAATAATACAAATGGGAGGGGTGTTGCTCCAGAGTCGGAGTTCAATATTTGGAATAGAAAGAGCGTTACTCCGGAGTCGGAGCCGAATAGTGAAAATGGAAGGAGCATTGCAGTGTAGTCGGAGTCTTAATGTTTAAAATGAAAGGAAAGTTGCTCCATAGTCACAGCCTGATAATAAAAATTGAAGAAGCGTTGCTCGGGAGTCGGGGCATATTATTTAGAATAGTATGAGCCTGGTTACGGAGCTGGAACCCAATAATACAAATGGGAGGGGTGTTACTCCACAGTCGGAGTTCAATATTTGGAATAGAAGGAGCGTTACTCCGTAGTCGGAGCATATTATTTGCCTGGTTACGGAGCCGGAGCCGGAGCCCAATAATAAAAATGGAATGGGTGTTGCTCCACAGTCGGAGTTCCATATTCGGAATAGAAGGAGCTTACTTCGGAGTCGAAGCCCAGTAGTAAAAATGGATGGAGCATTGCTCTGGAATCGGAGCCTAATATTTGAAATGAAAGGAGGGTTTACTCCCTAATGTTTGCCTAATACAAAAAATGGAAGGAGTGTTGCTCCGGAGTCAGAGTCTAATATTCACGGAATCATTAGAATCGAAGTAGCCCGGCTCGAAAGTCGTAGCCTGAAATTCCAGGTTATTACAAATGGGCTGCGGAGTTGAAACTTTATATTTAGGATCGGAGCGGGCTGGTTCCGAAGCAGGAGCCAAACATTTTGAATGGGAGTAATTTGGCTCTAGAACCGGAGCCGGAACTCAAGCTGTTTATGGAGCAGCAGTTCAGCTTCAAAAATGAAATAATACTTTCTTTGGAGCTAGAAAATAAAACTCATTAGCATTAAGCAGTTGACTTCTCTCAATTTCATCGACTCCGGAGCTTGTTTGAACCTATTCTCTGTACTCTGAAAAATTGTGATATGTTAGATTACGAAGTTGTAGTCTTTCAAATAATAGAAGAATATGCAGCTTCGAAGTCTTTAAACGTGCCTACAAAATTTGTTTAAATTTTAAGATTGAATTCGACGATTGAAATGAAATTCAACCGCTTGCCCTCGTTAATCGAATTAAATCCACGTAGCGATTAATGGCCAATTTCATGCCACTCTGTTCATCAGCTGTGGTGTCTGTCTGTGTATAGATTCTGATTCATGAACCGATATAACATCATTACCCAACGAATTCATTACTTATTTAATTAAATTTGTACATACTACCGACCTATGTGTACAATGCATTAATGTAAACATATTGTATACTTTATTTTACGTAGTAATTTAAAAAAAAAAACACACACGCACGCACCTAGTACTTACTAAAATACGCAATGTGATTTCTTACAGGAGCCGGCGATAAATGGCAAGAAGTGAGTCGAGGCTTCGATCGTATGATAGAATTCGTATCGACCGAGCTAGACAAACAGCAACAAAAAGACCACCACCATCATCAACATCTTCATCATTCCTCTATTGTGGAAAACGGCGCCGCAAAATCCATCATGCTAAACGGTATTTCCAACATGGTCGCAGGTTCCTCTGCCAGAGGCGGCGTCTCCGCTAGCGATACTTTGCTGGTCGGCGGAGCGGGAGCATTAGTGTCTGGTAGCACCGCTGGCAATATGAGCTGCAACACGAGCCCCGACAGCGGTGTGGATCTGAGTAGCGAGCCAGGCTGCTCGAATCCGCCCCCATTGCGCAGAGCTGATTCGCCTCCGGTGCTAGACGGTCCGCCGAGAACGCCATCGCCGTGCTCGCCCAGTCCTCCAGTGTTACCATATAGTCCGGCTCCGCTCGACGGACCATACAGCCCGGTACCTTCGTCCAGTCCGCCTCCAGCGTTACAACCGTCTACCGCCGATATCGCCGCAAAGTACCAACGCGAAGATAGCCATTTCAAGAAGAAGTTTTTCCACCATAAAGGCAAATTCCGTCCTAAAGGCAAGAGCTGGGAGTGGCCTAGGATTACCGAAACCGAGTGGTATTAGTAGCTAAGTAGTGTATGTAGCGTTAATATATATATGTAAATCCACATTCCAAAACAAATCTCTCCTAGGCAGATCTTAAACATATCGATCGTCTCGTCGGCAATTTTTTTTTATTCTATTTTCCCTTTTCTTCGATTCGTAGGTTTTTGATATTTTTTTTGTTTTTTCGATTTATTCAGTTGGTTGATATTTTCTTAATCATTCAATCTTCGTTCGTTCGTTCGTTCGTTCGTTCTTCTTTGATTTATTACTCTTTTTCTCGGTCTCGTACTCGTATCGTACGTTTTATTTACCAATTTGTAGCACATACAAGTTCAAAGTATGCAGTATAAATGCTCATATTTACTTTACGATCTACGAGATGATGCCTATATTTGACGTGAATCCTCCACTTCTAATGATTGCCTTTCCCATTTCGAGCTGAAAAAGGGTGCTGAATGAAATATCGAAACCAAAACCGATAATCAATCGATAATATAACGATTCGTAGACATTTCAGGAGCAAGTTTTAGGAGTAATATGAGGCTTGGGTAAAAATTAAGCCGATATTCGAACTTAACCACTTCGAACTAGTAAGAATCAATGTGTCGTTCGATTTTGATAATTTTTTTCAATTTTTACCAAATTGAGGGGAAAGAGAGGAGTAGAAGAATCGGATCAAAAAATTGAGTCGATATTCAAAATCAGCGACATGCATTTAGTAACAATCGATATGACACTCCACTTTTCCGATTTTTTTGAGTTTTTAACTATGTCGGGGAGGGGGGGGGATATCTTAAATTTACGCTGAAAGCGTAATAATATTTTCGAGAAATTCACGATCATCCTTTCTTCCTGTCGAACTCTAGTTTCAGGCGAAGTAGTTTGTGTTTTCTCTCTACCTCTCCCCCTTCTCCTCCCCCCCAATCTCTTGACAACCTGTAATAAGACAAGAGAGTGGATGACGGACCTGGTATGATGTAAATTCCCATCACAAAAAAATTAAAACATCTCTTCGAATTTATCCATGATATTAATTTGGTAGAATAAAAAAGTATACGTGCTTCATTATTTTTTCCCCTCACCTCTCTACTCCTTTTCCCTCTCCAAGTCTTTTTTTTTTCATATAAATTGCTGATTTACTTTCGTAATGAAATGTTTTGAGGTTGGAAATATGTTTAATGGTCTGATCATTTTTTTCACTTTGAAACCTCCTCCTCCTCCTCCTCCTTCTTCCTCTCAAGTGCTGCCTATCTGGATACAGTTCTCAGACGATTTTTCAGAGGGAGAAATTTATAAAAATTTAATTTTATCGCGGAGTGTACAATTTTATAATATTGAATTTTTACGAGTCTTTATAATCTGTTTACCCCCCCTCTCTCTCTCTTTTCCCCTTCAACCAGTAAGCCGCGAATATGTTGAGATTATATTATGTATTTTTTTGGTGTTGAATTATCGAGGCGATTTTTGAGTTATAAAGACACTTTCGTACCTCCCTCTGTGCTCGTACAAAAAAAAATCCCCACCCCTTTCTCATCCTTTTCTTTGAGAATCGTAAAAGTAGGTCAACTTGTTGGGACATTTTTCTTTCAATCGAGGTGAAAATTTTGTATTTTCTAAATTTGTTACATGAAGCTTTCTGAAACCTCTGATCTAGTCACACCCCCCCCCCTCCTACCTCTTTTTACGTTCCCGCTGTATGCTTGGATTTTTCTGGAACAACCAGCTTGAGATTAACATCCATTGTCTTAAGTATTGATATATTCAACTGCAGCCCTACTTCCCCTCATATTTCCCCAATTTTTGATTGTACTGTAATTTTGATTTGGTAATTTCCAAAAATCAACCAAAGTCGAAGTTATGTTAAATTTTCAAGTTTCTAATCACGCTCTCTCGCTTCCTCTTGTCTTATAGGTCGTGGACACGTGGTAGAAGGGGTGAGGGCATATAGGGTCTGAGTTGCCTTTCTGCTCCTCTCACGCGGCACCCTTCTGATTGAAAAATTGAAAATTGTTCTCTCGTGTAAAATTATAAGATTTCAAAAACTAGCCGAAGCCTGAGTCATGCTAAATTTCCAAGCTTCTAGCCGCCCCCTCTCCCCTCTACAACTCCCCTCTCGCATTTCACTTCGTCTTCTATAAAATTCTCTATGTCGTACAGGTCTTGGTGACGCCTTCGAAGGGTGATCGAGTAACCTTTTCCCCCTCTCTCCGCCACATCTCTTAATTGAAAAATTGAAAATTATCCTCGCGTTGAAACCATAATAACCTTTGAAAACTGACGTTTTTGTCGGAGAACCTTCGACAAGGGCTTTCTTTGGTCGTTATAAAATCTAAATTATTTAAAATTCCTCTCTCGCCCCTTCTAAACTCGTTTTTCTAAATTTTTTTCAGATTTGAGATCGGAAAAAAAAAGAAACATTTTTGTAATGAAAATATTCCACGTAAAAATTATACGTACCATCTATTTCGTAGCTAAAAGAGAATTTGAATCGGTTGCTCCCCCTCTCCCCTCCGGGAAAATTTTTGCCTCGCCTCCTCCGCATGATGGTAACACTTCAAATTTGTCTAAATCAACTGTATGAAATATTCGCCATTTTATTTAATCGTTTTTGTTTCTCTTTAATTAGTAATTTATTTATTTATTTATTTATTTATTTTATACGAAAAATTCGTCGAGTCAAATTTTACCTCACATTAGCCTTCAAATAGGCGAGAATTGATCGTTAGGAAAAATCGTTGATCGGGTTAAATGATTTTCTACCGAATCATCGATGATTTGTTCTTTAGGAGAGGGAAAAACTCAACACGCAAATGCAAATATTAATAAATTATTTTTCATGTGTTCATACGACGACGAAAGATATATTTAAAAAAATGGTCGATTTAGCCATCCATCTATGTACCTATTTTTGTATGTATCATTTTCTACGCGTATACTCGTACCCAGCTGCCTGCGTATACACCAAAAGCGTATCATCTTCGCTGGAACTACTCGAAAATAAGTCTCTAGGTGTATATCCAAAGACATTAAAAAAAAAAACTAATATCGCAGATCGAATTACCGGTCGTTAATTTTGTGTTCATAGTAAAGACTTCTATCACACGTTTTAATAAGACGCGTCTAAGGTACTACTCTATCTGTGTAATTTTATTTTACAACAAAAAAAAAAAAAAAAAAAGGAGTAATTAATCGTGTGTATGTATTGTAAATATTTAAAAAAAAACACATACACACACACACTGGCACACAACCACGTGCCAATGTGTAATGTGTATATATAGTGCATAGGAAAATTTCATTTTGTGTTTTTTTTTTTTTCGTAGTATTTATTATCATTATTTTTTTTTTTCTTCCTTGAAAATTGTATAATACCTATGTATGATGTATAATGTGTATTTCTACCTAATTTCGAAATTTTTAAAATTGATTATAGATGAATAAGGAAAGATCTCTACAAAATTTTTAGCATATTTTAATGTATATTTTATTTTAATTTTACGTTTTGTGCATATGTATTGGTAAATTTTTAGCGTTGTTTTAAATCCTTCTCTCGATAATTATTACTATGTCCTTGTAATATGGTGTTTTTTCTTTTATTTGTATATTTTTTTTTCTTTTTTTTTTCTCTCGTTCCCATCCTTCTAAATATTTCGTGTTTTTAATTCCTATTGCCCCTTTCTTCTGTTGTTGTTTGCTGCTGCGTCGTATATAATTATTATTTTATCTTGGCATAAATACCGCTGTTTACGTATTTAAATTGTATTTAAAAAAAAAAAAAGTGTAACGTATGTATCGATTGGTTACGATAATAATGCAATTAATTTTATTAGATTTATAAGCTTAATGTGTACGTCGTTGTGTTCAAAAAAAAAAAAAAAAAAATTAGCTCCTATCACCATTCGTTCTCCCCTCTCTTTCTCATGTTAATGATGATCAGATACATACGTTATAAAAAGATGATTATTTGTGTGTGTATTTGGAGAGGGGGGTGAGGGCTCTTCGAACAAATTGCGAATTTGGTGGAAGGGAGGGATAAAACCAAAAAATAGCTGAAAGCTGTGTAATTGATACTTTCGTTAGGGAATTTAAATTATTTAAAAAAAAAAAAGCAAAAGAAAAAAAATTCAATATAATGTCTGTCGTAGAAAAATTGATTTTTAATACGAAACTAAAAAAATTGAGCCCAATATCGTTGGGTAAATTAGACTTAGAATATGTGTTAGGTGAAGAAAGATTTTATGATACTACAAGTACAAGATACAGAGACTGAGGCCATTTATTATTAATATAAAAAAAATCTCGTATCGACACCTTTTTTCGAATTTCAATTCACCTTCACACTGCCATATTAATGTCGTCGTGTGTGTGTGTGTGTGTGTGCGCGCGCGCTTGTGTTCCAGTGTTAGTTATTTTCTCTAAGCCCTCAAAAATGTAGGTAGAAGTTGAAAGTAAGAAGAATATGTCGTGTGGGATATTCACTGCCACAATAATTAATCTGGATTGAATTTTTAATCTAAGGTGAGCTATGTGGCTTGGTTAATTAGGGGTTAATTTGAGATTTTTAAGAATGAGGGTGTATCTGGTTCTTAATTGGTGTTCCATTTATATCCGGGGCATATGATGGTATTTTTATACATCGGTTTTGTTTATGCTTAAGTTACCTGCTGTTTTGTCGTACGTAGTGATGCATTTTTTCTCTTGTTTTAGTTTTTATTTTGTATTTTCTTTATTTTTTATTTTATTTTTTTTTTTTGTCTTTTTATTTTGTAACGCCGAGTGTCTGGTACACGGATGCTGCCGAATATTTAAAAATTTATATAAACAACAAAATGGCTAAGAAATTTAAAATTATTTCTCCCCCCCCCCCACTTTAGCGTATTACCAAATGATAATATTATAACGATGTAATCTAATTGTGTATATATTTTTACTGCCAGAAAATTATTGTTATTTACATGGTCGTTTTGAAATTCTAAAAAAATTTGTATAATGGGTAGAAGAAGTATGGATTTGTACGAGTTGCAAAAATTTTTATTAAGATAGACGAAGACGTGTATTTACACTCACCATTGTGTTCTAATAATAATGATGTTATTAATACTATTTTCCACGAGATCGTTTTAATATCACCAGCCCCAATTTTTCATAGGTTTTTTTTTTTTTTGTCTCTACTACTACTTTTTTCCCCTCTTTCTTTTTATTTTTCTTTATTACTTTTTTTCTTTTTGTTTTTTCGTTCGTCAAGTGACCAACAGAGTAGGTTATTTTTTTTTCTTTTTTTAAAGATTTTTTTTTCGCTTTGTAAACATTGTCTATTAAGATGTTACAGTATTGATGTTCATGTAAGTGTTGGACGTTGTTATAATAAATAATAATTAATTAAATTGCGTTTAATTTAGTATATTGGTAGAGTAAATTTTTCAACGTAATATTGATATGATTGTGGCCGAATAATGTGTAACTTTCACAGCACATCAGGAATACCTGCGTTGGGTTGTTAGAAAGACAACCGAGTGTAAAGGCTATAGGAAGAAAGCATGGTGAATTTGCCCCGGTAGAATTTTGACATTATGCTTCAGCGTTGGGTGCATACCGTTGAGATACATACCTGACCAAAGTTTAGAACTCCCAAGCCTAGCGATTTTTGTGGGGGGCTCTTTTTTCACAAAAAAAAAAAAAACACTGAATTGGGACGTCTGACTGAACTGGATCTACGTATTTATGTAATCAGTTTCAATATCAGATGTGTACTTTGCGAGATTTATCCTTAGAACTAAGAAAATATGGGAAACGTCATTTTGCAAACGAAATGGGCACTTTCTTCGGAACGTCATTTTGAACCTGAAATTTCGCTCTAGTACGATTTTCTTCAAAGCGGCAAGTAAGCACACGAAATAGACCTCAAATTCATGACCAGCGACCTCGGTTTAGTAAGAATCGACGTTAAAAACGCCCAAATTCGATAATTTTTGAAAAACATGTAATATTTCGAATTCATGAAATTTGCGCCTTCAATCTTACATGGGATATGCAACCTATTTGACTGCATTTTAAAAATGCTTTTAAATTCATTTATCTCGAAAACTATGCGCTTTATACATGAATTTTTTTTCATATTCGTATTCTACGACCTTAAATCTATCCGTAGCCAAAATTTCAGTCAGTTCGGAGCACAAAAAAATTTCGTAAAGAAAATTTATCCTAAAATTGAAGGGAAAAAAATTGTTGAATTTGGACGTTCTTGGTGTCCAGATCGACGTAACCGGACCTTGCGAGTCCGAATATGCAGTCGTTTTTGCGATCTGATGCGTACTTGTTGAGCTATTTCGTTTTTTTGGAAACGTCATTTTGCCAACAAAATGGGCAATATTTCCGGAACTACGCGAGCTATGAGAAAACTAATCGCGGATATGGATTCGCCGTGACCGAATACCCCCTCCTAGACACCTCATACGTCCATAACGAACAAAAAATTTTTTTCTCAAAAAAAAGGTCAAGGGGTTAGTTCATGGATTTTGGCGAATTTTGAGAAACCGAGATAAGAGTGGTTTTCGACTAAGTCGAGGTCGCTGATCACGAATAACATATTCAATTTTGGCGCTGACGCTTTGTTCTCGAGATATGAGTCGTTTTGGACATGAAATTTCGCTCAGGTACGATTTCCTTCAAAACGGTGAGTAAACACGCCAAATGGACCGCAAATTCGAGATCGGCGACCTCGTTTTAGTAAGAACCGACTTTAAGAACGCCCAAATTCGATAATTTTTGAAAAAAAATGTAACATTTCGAATTCATGAAATTTGCGCCTTCAATCCCACATGGGATATGCAACCTATTTGACTGCATTTTAAAAATGCTTTTAAATTCATTT
>FIZR01012385.1:0-27964 GCA_900060175.1 Ferrisia virgata
TTTTTTTTTTTTTTTTTTTTTTTTTTTTTTTTTTTTTTTTTTTTTTCTTTTGAAATGGACGAGTAATGTGGAAATTTTATTGCTTTCTTAGTTGAACATTTCCTTTTCTGCTAAAACTACCTACACTTGTTTTTTATTCGCCAACGTACTCTTGATAGAAGATTTTTTATTCTTTCGTGTTTCTATGTAAGTCATTTATTTTCCATTTGAATGCGATAGATACTTGCCTAATGTAGGTGTGTTGTGATCACTTTATGGTCAGTGACCTCTTTATCCTTTTCATTTAGATTGGCTTATGACTATGTAAGATTATATTCATGAAAATATCAAGGTAGTATTCTATACGTAATAATCACGTTCCTATCAGAGATAGAAATTTGATCAATGAGGGATGAGTTTCCTTAATCCATCTTCTTATACGAATCGTATATATACAGCACAATAAGTGAATGGCCGTTTTGTCTGACTTAATGGGTACTTCCTTTTAAATTTGGCCGCTGGACAACGATCGCTTTCAACAAAGAACTTGATAAGATTTTCTCACGAGATGTATAAGAACAATTAAAAGCCACCAAAGCAGACGATCGTTTTAATGCTTGTAATAGATTGAGATAAAGAATACGAACGAAGTATAGAATACACCTATTACCTACAATGGAAGTATCACAATACCACACAGGGAATTACCGAGTTATTTGTACCGATAGTTAGACCTACTCGTATTAAAAATTATCATTTTTATTTATTTATCTATTGGACAACAATTCAAACGAGCAAAATTTTTATTCCTGTTATGATCATAAAATGCTATTAATCATTGTCAGCAACATTGCATGAAGGCAACATGTCAATATTTCAAATTCATATGGCGCAGTGCACGTTGCCATCGCAAATGGTACAAACTGCAATGCCAGATTTGTTTATTTATTTTCTGTTCGAGTATAAATTGAAATTTGCGATATCTATCGCGTAAATCAAACGAACGACTTGTAAATGGACAGTACGACATAGGGCAACCCTCGATATTTCTCGTGTGATAGAAACCCATTGCACACGTTGGCTAACCTTTAACGACCCTGAGAATCGTTTGGAAAATTATCCAGCCTTAATAGCGTACTTGCGAAGCTTTCCATATACTTGTTGCAAAAGTGTAACCACGATCCAAGAAGGAAACAAAAACGTGTAGAGAGAACGCGAAGCATTCTTCTCGTAAACATGGTAACGTGTTAGAACGAATAGGTAGCTTATCTCTAAGTATATGTAGCCTAACCTTACTTATAGATATTTCAAGCTGTACGTTTCTGGTTTTTTTTTTCTTCTTAATATGGATATTTTATCGACGTTGGTGACAGTTACTTTGGGTAAAAATCTTCAGATGTAACTTTACGTAGGTAGGGTAGGGTAGGTAGAGGTACACGTTCCTAGAATCACGTATTGCGATTTCAGGTTGAAATTCTTTCAAACGAACCGAATTTATACCGCTTAAATTATTTTTATTTTTGCTAAAAACAAAACCCGAGTCGAAATTCGCATTCTCGTTTGTCAAGTCATCAGACGCTGGTTAATCGATATACGATTCGTTTCGCTGTACGTAAAGTTCTACCAAAATAGATCGACCGTTAAATGTCCAGGCGCCGCGCCGGAGTTTTGTTTTATGCGGTTAATTTTCTATATTTACCCTAGACTTACTTTACTTACGCGTACACGAAGTGTGAAAATTCTACGAAATTATCGATTTCTTCTTTTTTTTTCGTAGCCAATCGGCATTACAAAGCGTTTTGTACGTACAAGGCGCCATAAAAGTTGTCAGTTTTTTTTTCACAAATTACTCGCACCGTGTACAATACCCGAGAGTCGAGACATTTTGGAACTAATAAAATTGTTTTACAATTTCGCAAATTGTTATTTGAATTTTTTTTTCTCCTTCCAGTTTCGCTCGATAAAGAAGGACCTATGGTGCTTTTAAAGGTTAACCATTGTGTTGTAGTACATTGAACCGAGTTAAAACTTGTAGGTATATTGGACTAGTTGCAAATATACGTATAGGTTTTGTTTAATGATACGATTCACGGTCTGCATTATTTTTTTTTTAAATTTACAATTTACCTACGTAGCTGTTGGTACCTTTTATATTCGGAGGTGTTTTGCCAAATTGCCAATTGCCACCTTGCTCTCGGTGTAGTATCACTTATTAATAGACGAAGCCACACCTGTCACACGTCCAAATTTAAATCTCATTTAGACATTTATACGAACGACCGATGTAAAAATGTAAACAAAAAGTTTTTGCTCACGAAGGTCGCGAATACTATATACATACATATGTAGGTATATGCAACATAAATAAGGTGGGTAGAACGAAATGTACATAACCTTCGCCACAATGACTCTGCACTGCAGACAATACTAACCATACTTCGGACTTCTGTCGAGTGTATTATCGGTGATTTTATATGTCGTCGGTACCGGTTCACTGGTGTGAGTGTGAGATCAGAGATGGTGCTGATTTTAAAGTAGGTCTCGTCATATGCGTCGTCCGAATGGTTTAGTGTTTTTTTTTTTAGTTGAAAACTGCGTAGAAGAAACGGAAACTGTTTCCGATAACGACTGTACTGTTGGTTTGAGATGGCGCTAGATCGTGCTCATTCGCTGGAAAACTGGAATATTAGGTATACCATTAAGATTGTATCTGTGTACAAGCTCATAAGGTACGCAGTCCGGTCGTGTGTCGATAAACTGATATTTATGAGAATTAAAATGGCAGCATTTGCGAGTGTCACCTGTGAACTGTTTCGTAGTATCGTGTCGCAGTTCACGATGAGTCAGAGAATACCAGCAGGTGATTTTCAGAGAACATTAGGTCACCATATGGATACCTACCTTGGTATGTAGTTGCTTCGATAGTTTCTGTTTGTGGAAGTGAATTTTGATCTAGGCATATGTTGTTCATAGTTGCCTCCCCCCCCCCCCGCAAAGATTTATGATACGTAGCTGACGAAGACAACTATGTTGTCGAAATGTCGTCATCACTAATTTTTTTTTTTTTTTGAAACATCCTGAAGTAATGCCCCTCAATAGCCTAGAGTTACCTACGTGATCTTCAGCGACTGTCGTTACAATCGTAAGCTTTGTAGTCGAATTTCGCTCGAAAATTTGTAGAGAAGCGGTTAAATGAATGAAATAGTCGACGAAATTTCCACTATATGATCTTACTAGAACTCAGCCTGCAGAACGAAAATATTTTCAACTGAATATGTGACTTATTATTAGTAAGATATGTATATTCGAAATTTTTTTTTGAATTTAATTTCATTACTCTGTTGACATGATGAGTACTACAAATTTGTTAGTTTTCTTTTTCACATTCATAGCCGCAATCTTACATTGAATTGAAACACAGCATTCAAATTTCATCCCCTATATGCAGCTCAATATGCCATATATCGCAGCCCGTGAAAATACAGTACAAGGGAAATCTATCGATCTAGGGTTTCGTTAAAATTAGCAGGTAGCGTTAGAAATGAAGTTAGAAGATTAGCACTACTTCAGAGAATTTAAGGTGTAGTATGCTTTCGATATGTGATGTATACAAAATTTATGAGATAGGGTTGAATGGTTTTTAGTCCCATTTTCTGTATCATATTGTCCATGAAAACTACCCTATTATGGTCTATCGGCCTTTAGTGGATGAGGGGGGAAGGGGAAATATCAACAAAATCAGTTTTGAAGTCCTAGAAGACTATTACGGCCATTATTGGCCATGTTAAATAAACTGAAAAATTATTTGCTCAGCTCCATACAGAACAAAATTGATCAAATTTGGGGAATAGGCTTCGATTAGCGAGCTATTTGATATTCAGGAGTGGGAATGACCTCGGGTCAAAATTCAGCTGTGCCTCAAATCTAGGGAAGGGGCTGATGAGGAGCTGAAATCCCAAAAATTGTTCCTTTTTAAATCAATCAATAGAAAATCTTAAGTTGTTCAACATATCCAGAAATCAGCCTTCTAGGTTAATTAGGAGGGGAGATACGAGGAACTTTTCCCATTTTGACCTTGATAAAGGGCTGTTCCTTCCCTGTCTCCCACTCCAAATTGAGCCAGGAAGTTGACATTTGGTATGTAGATTTAGTAGAAATCATCTATGACTCCTGCTAAATTTCTACTCCCTAGCTCACTTTGGAGGGGAGATAGAAGAGGAAAAGTCCTTATTCAAGGTCAAAAAAGGAAAAACCTTCATATCTCCCCTCCTAATTGACCTATGAGGTTGATTTTTTGCTATGTTACAGAACTTATGATGTTTTATAGATTGATTTAAAAAGAACCAATTTTTGCGTTTTTAGCCCCTCAGTACCCCCTTCCCCGAATTGGGGTATAACTAAATTTTTAGCCAAGGTCATTCCCACTCATTTATATTTAATCTTCCACCAAACTGAGCCGATTGGCCGAATTGTAGCGATTTTGGTCCATATCGAGCAGAGTAAATGATTTTAGTCTGGGGGAGATAAAAAAATAAATATCTGGCAAGGCTAAAAATGGTTGTAATGGTCTGCTAGGACTCAAATACGGATTTTGTTGATATCCCCCCCTCCCATCCGTCATAGATCGATAGATTGTAATTACCTGGTTTTCATTGACAATATGATATAGAAAATCTTTTTAGGAAATTATTGTCATTAAAGTGGAAAGTTATACCTAGCTTTTGATCCATCCATATAATCGATAGGAGGCGATTTTTATCTTCTAGGTATGGTTCACTTGAAAAATAAGCGTTCCCACGCTAAAATGTAAAAAAGAAAGTAGTGAAATAGACATTTTAAAAACCGTTAAACATGTTTAAATATCAATAATAAATCTACTTATTGCAATTCGATGTGAAAATTTTTACAAAAATATTTCTGAACGTAGGTATAAGTACGAAAGTACCTGAATATTTGTATGTTAATGAATGGTATTTCTCAAATTATTTTAGAAAAGAAGATCAAATTGGAAAATAGCCTTTCTGAATTTTGGATTACAAATAATTACAGTTCCACACACCTACCAATTACTGTTGAACGTTCGAATATTTTGATTAAATTACGTCATCGTGTGGAAATAAACAATTATTTTACCAAGTAGTGGGGTACAGTATATATCAAATAATTGATCTGAAGACCCTTATTTCGTTGACTGTGATGACCACAAAGAAGATGTTCATGTTCAGATGACATTTTTAATGATTTAAGACAAGCATAAATGCCCTCAAAACTCGTAAAAATGTTCGTTCGAAAAATAAGAAGCTACAAAGATCTATCTTGATAGCACATCTCTAGTACATAAATAGCCCATGACTAACCAGTAACTAATAACCATGCGGCACCTTGGCTAAAAAAAAAAAAAGATTAAGTACGAGGAAGTTAATATCTTCTTGATGGTGAGACCATCATTTTATCAGGGTTTTGTTTAGTCTCCAGCCACAATGAGTTGACTGATACGAGATGCTATAAAATGTTGACAAATACTTTGGTACATATTATTACCAATACGAGAGGCGATTTTAATAATGGATCTATTGTTTCACTGTATACCTACTTTTATGCTTACGATGATGGTGCAGGAAAAAAGCATCATCGCTATCGCTTTGGGAATGGGATTAGTAATGCGTAACACGAGGGGAGATTTCAACCACCCTTGCAGTACTTTGCAAAAGCTATAAAGTTTAGAATTTGATATGCCTTTTCTTTATACTTCTTTTTTTTTCACTAGTTATCGATGTAGTCGTAATACTACTTCTGGTGTGTTGTATCGTATCCCTAATAACGTTATGGTTTCCACGATGAGGAGGAGGAGAAGAGAAGGAGTTTTTATCGGAGTTGAAATTTTATTCAGTGACAAAGCTTACGGAGTTTGGTTTAAGATACCGTATTGTACGAGCATTCGAACGATGATGCAATTATCGAAATGTATTTTTCAACTATTCAGCACGCGTTTGGGTTTAAATGTGATATTAATATTAATAACCGGAAATAATTATTTGAAAGGAGACCGCGCGAAGGAGTTTTCGTGTCATAATGCTCATCTAATTATTACTTTGATACGCGACGTTCGTCGTAACCATATCATAAATCATTGTTAAATTCGTCTTCATCTGTCTTATTGCATAAATTCGTGTAGTATGACGTTTATTCGCCGAATTATACTTTTCCATTTGCTACTTTTATTATTACTTTTTTTTTTCTACGTCAGCTTCGTCTTCGTCATCATGATCATTATTATCGTCGCTGGTTGCGAATACGCAAATAACTAGTAAGTGTGTAAGTAAATAATGTGCACGATGACACGAACTTGCGAAGAATGAAACGAAAAAAAAAAAAAAAAAAAAGGAAAAGGGTAACGACACATAGTGCACCTTCTATGCCTTACCTATCTAATAGAAACCTACAGCTACTTATCGCCTTATGGAACGTTTCTCATATCAACGATGATAACAACGAAAAAGAAACTGTCGCGATCGGGTTGTTTTTGAAATGATATCGAACTTCGTAGGGGGTGACAAAACGTTGCATTGCTTCAAAAGTCATAAATCAAGGCTTAATTTTAAACGACGGCGCCGATTTCGCTACGTAGAGTAGTCTTCTTTGCCTTGTTATTATAGTAGGCCTATACGAACGAACGTGCGTACGTATAAAATTGGAATGGTAGAGAAGTAATAGGACTGCGGTGTTACGGTTTGGTCATCGTTTTATCATCGTATAGGAAATATTAAAAGAGTAATGGTAATGCTCGAGGGATTTGTAATGAAAAGGAAACGTGTTTCGATCAAAGCTAAATGGTCGGATTAGTGGAACTCGCTGGGTGCAATGCCTATATGACTATGTGTTAGTATGTCTAATGTGCGAATCCTACAACAGCTACAATATCCAACAGCCCACGGGTTCAAAGCGCATGCCAAATAAGACACTACATACATGACTCATGTACGTGTCATGTCTGTCGACCAATGGTTACATAACGAAAACATTAAGCTAAAGAATTCGGTTATTAGTGAATGCGTAGGCACTGTTTACATATTTTACGGTTCGCTTTCTTATTTTTTTGGATAGGTAGGTACGTATAAATGTGTGAGAATTTCAACAATAATAGCCAGGAATTTTGTGAAAAATAAGATGCGTAGCGATTGAAAAAGTATAACGTAATGTTTTTAGGCCTGTCACACACCTAGCGACGCTATGTTTTTTTTTCTGCTACGCTATGTTTTCCAAATTCAACGCGCGCAACGTCAAATTCAGACCAAAACGAAAACGTCACGTTATAATCCACTACTACTAACGCAACGCGTGGTAAGTAGTAGTAGTAGTTTACAATGCAACGCAACGTTCTCGTTTTGGTCCGAATTTTACGTTGCGCGCGTTGAATCTGGAAAACGTAGCGTAGCAGAAAAAAAACATAGCGTCGCTAGGCGTGTGACAGGCCTAAAAACATTACGTTATACTTTTTCAATCGCTACACTTCTTATTTTTCACAAAATACTTTTTGGGTCTTACTTTTCAAATGAACTGTCCTTGTTGAAAATACCCCTTGACGTGGGACATGTGTATGTCGATGATGTTACATTATTTTTTGGCCCGTATTATGAGAGGGTACTTCAATAAGTATGTATATGTTTATACCTGCCTAAATTTAGTATTATTACATAAGTATTACGTACGTATTAATTTTTGGTAAAATTTCAAAAATCAAATATTTATATGTATGGTCGTTATGTTATTTTAATGCTGTCATTAGAGTACACTCGGGAGAGAGTTACTTGTGAGTATACAATTAGTTCAATATTGTCGTGCTTTACAAGTTGAAATACATATTAGATATTTTACGTAATTGGCCGATATGATTAATCACATTTGTACGTATAGATCGACCATAGATCTATGTAGAATGATGCATATCATGTACCTAGACCTACTACCTACAGAAAAACTGCTTCAGCGAATTTTATTTAAAAATAAAATACGCAATTGAATTTCTTTTTAGCACGTTTTGTTCGCGAATAAATAAAACTCGCTGCGTAGATTTCCATCGTCGCTTTTTTAGTTGTAGAGTAGTTTGGTTTTTTTTTTTTTTTTGAATTCGTCAGCTCTTATTTGCTTTGTGTGTAATGGACGCTGGTACTGCTGTCTTTACTTTGTTTGTACGATATTGCTCATTTTGCGCTGTATTTTTCCAACCTATAGTCATTGTTATGTTCATATACGTACCTACAAATGTAAATTTATCTTTCATAAGATAATGTAGATTAAGTTGTTGCCTACATCTCATACCTATAGTTTTATTTTGAAACTAAACTAACTTACCTCTGTAAGAAGTGAGCGAGTAGAGCAGAGCTGGGAACCAATTTTGTTCAAGAAGAACAGGTATATTTGCCAAGATAGATCTTATACATTCCTGCTCATAATTTCAGTCTCCAGAGGCTCCTTGCTTAAAATAATTTAATTAATTTCTCTCCCTTTCCAGTATTTTCAAAAATTCATTAATTTCAAGGAGATTAGATGATGAGACTCGTCTTCTAAACATAGCCAAAACATTATTTTCAAAAATTTATTAATTTCAAGGACAATTGATGATGAGACTCGTCTTCTAAACATAGCCAAAACATACATTTCTGAACCATGATGGTTTTTTTACTCAAAGTTCAGTCAAATTCCCTTTAAATAACGGAACAATTTATGGTTAAATTTTTTTTATAAGATTGTAGCCTTGCGTCCCTTAAACAACGTACTAAGAATGCAGAAAATCTGATTAGACCATCTCCCCATTTGTACGTTTTGAACACATTTTTTCTTAATAACTTCGTTCGAAATCAAAATACAGAAAAAGAGTTAGGTCAAAAAATGTAGTTGATCAAATTTCTATTAAAAAAGATTATTACACATTTTTTTTTTTCAAAAATTAATAGGAACAGCGTAAAATGTGTTTGAATGTGCAACCTTCCAAGAAAGCCAATATCAAACGTTTATGGATGCGTTCCTTTCAAATTTATTTTGCGGTGTTCCTGTCAATTCTTGAGAAAAATGTGTAATAACCTTTTTCACTGGAAATTTAATCAGCTGCATTTTTTTATTCAACTTGTTTTCTGCATATGGATTTGGGGCCAAGTTATTATTTAAAAAAACGTGTTTAGAGCTCAGCAATGCTGTGAAAAAAATGTTTAGTCATAAATTTTTCTGCTATTTTTCCAATTTTTTTTCAGCAATTTGACTAGAGCAATACTGCTCTTTAAGAAGAGTTTTTATGTTAGTTGATTGTAACATAAAAAAAATGTAGGATGTCAAAATTGATAATTTTTTCTTTTAAAGAAACCGACATTTTCTCATCATTCTAAGAGACTGTCCGAGCTGTAAACTTTGATAAACTTTAAAGCTGAAGGTCACATAGGTAGCTGTTTTACAAGAATTACTCTCGTAAATTTTTTTGACATTTATTTACAACACGAAAAACTATTTTTTGCTCACAGTATTTTTTTAACGATTTTCTATCAGTATTTCTCTCACTCTTTGTGGAATGTTTAGGTATTTCAAGTTTCATTATGCGTAGAAGATGGTACAACTGCAACTAGAGATCTGCAATAATCTGAGGAATGATCAATTTCATACGAATGTGTGTGACTAATTTCAAAATTTACAAGGAAATGGTTTTCAAAGTTTTTAAACCTCGGTTTAATATGTATGAATTTAAAATATTTTACAAATTTTGACAGGACTTTGAAAAATTGTTTAAATTTATCTTGAATATGTATCGAGAATTCGAACCTTTTTACTATTCCAGTTTAATTGATTTCCTCTCTCCAGTGTCATCCCGCAATGCAACTCAAATTCAATCTGAAATTCATTTTTGAGAATTTAAAAATAAAACAATTTACTGTCTGCAAAAAATTTTAATGTTAAATTTGAGTTGGTCTGAAGAAAAGACCGTAAAATAGTTAATTAAGAAATATTATTTCTGCTAGGTTATTTTGAGATGATTTTTACAATATCTTTTAATTAACAGTAATTTATTGCCTATTACTCCCTCTAAAGGTTCACTTTTTTGTACAAGTTTTCATATCATTAAAAAGTTGAGAATTCATTTAGTTCAGAAAGATAAGTTATTCTGCGAAGTTTTCATACCTGAAGTCTATACAAACAGTCGAAAAAATTATCAATTTTCCAATATTTTTGAGTCAATTTTGTTCAAATCAATTCTTGTCAGTTTCACGTCCTCCTATTTTATGCCACTCAGTCAATGTTTTTAATGTTTTTAAATGCGTACAAAAATTCAAGATGGGATACTGTTTGGTGTTTACTTTGCATTGGCTGATTTTTTAATTTTTTTGCGTGAAATACGAGGTAGTTAATTTTTTACGAGGTAAAAAGTCATAAAATTGAAATAAGTATAGATTAGCCTCGTGTCATTCTTAACATTATAATCATCAAGTATAAATATTAGATAACGAAAAAAGAAAATGTTATGGATGTGGGCTGTGTTGTATTCTATATACGTAGTGTACGAGGTTAAAATTTTGAATAAGTAAGTATTGATCGGCTTCACAAGTTGTTGCCTCACTTTTACCATATTGAACGTTAGGCCAAAAAGTAAACCATGGAAAACATATTTTAGCCAAAGAATTCATCGTCTAGTTGAGTGAAAGAAAAAAGAAAGAAATATCGAACATTTTACAAACGATATAAACTACTGAGGTAATCAGTTAATCAACCTGTGCTGTGGTATCAAAATTACTCTACTCATTTTAAACGAAAATATGTACAGTTGTATTTTGTTATTCTGGATTAAACACGGCGATAGAAAAATATTCGGTATAATTTAACGCTCGAATAGCCTTCTTAAATGTACGCCACCAACTTGAAAAAAAAAAACAATCAATTCGTAAAATAAATAAAATTCAAAATAACGTAATGAGTTTTTAATATTACAAGTTTATGGGTATAGGCAAGTTTAGGTACACAACAGCTGGATTTTTTCTTTACCGCAAAACAAGCCAGCAAATTGCTCGCTTTATTTGTATTCAAAAATAGGTACCTGCTTGTTTTCACTTTGTAATTCCAATTATAAACACAATGATCGACGTTGAAATGGATTTTTTTTTTTTTACTCGCAGTGTAAAAGTGTATGTACCTTTCGAGTACGAATAATGGTGAGAAATTAGGTTAAAAGATTTCATTATAAGGGCTCTTTAATGCAAATAATATGTTTGCTATATTTAGACTTGAAGTGTTTCAAAAAGGATCGAGTGTATTGGTATTCGTGTGAAAAGCCTTTATTAGATTTTTGTAAACTCGTGCAGCGTAAAGAAACGCATGTTCCATTAAATATACTTACAGTACACAAAATAATAAAAGAGACGTGTGCACTTTGCAGAGGAAGAAAATCGATGTTATTGAAGCACATTTTTTATTTACATACCCTACATTCTTGAGGAGTAAATTTTTTTCATCGAGTTTTCAATCGTTTGACATGAATTGACATGAAGAAAGTTTATTAAATGTGTTGTCTGTTTTCTCTCGAAGTTGACGAATGAAGATGAAAAGGGTAATAGTGATTTCGGGTTTATTGCTCTTACTGTAAGAGGGAGGAATTTATGGGTATAAGGAACTATAAGAAACAAGATCTCTTTTTGTTCAATCAAAAGATGAGCCTTAGGTTTCGGTGTTTAAAGTTTAATGCATATTCATCTAGTGAAATTTCTTATTTATTTTGTTATTTAAACGCATTAATTTTTAGGATCTAAGATGGCGTATTTTTTTACTGGAAGAACATTAAAATGACTATCGAGGCACTTTTCAACGATTCTTAAAAAAATTCTGCAAAGTTTTCCGATCCTCTGGCTCAGTTGCTCAGCTCAGGCCAAATTGAATTAGTGACTGAAAAAATTTGGAAGTGTAGAACTAGACTGGGAAGTAAAGAGCTTCAAGAGAAAAAAATTAAAACCACCTTTCTTCTTTGATTTTTTAGACTGTTTTAATGATGGCGAGAATTTCACTACTTTCATGATACTTTTTCTCAATAAAAGGGGGGGGGGGTAAGGTTGATTTTGGAGTGAATGGTTGAAATCTCAATAAATCATTTTTTGGATCTATACCAAATGTTCGTAACAAATGTCAACCCACTAGCTCAATTTAGATAAAAGATGTGGATGGGATAAACCCAAATTACAACAAAAACGTAACCTAACCAAAAACTATATTTACAGAGCTGTTATATGGTTCAACAAGGCTAAGCCTCAAACTTCCTAAATGCGCATTTAGGACCTCTTTGGCTTAATTTGAAAGGCAGTTATGCGAGAAAATGACTTTTTTGATGCAAAAAAATGGGAAAACTCCATATCTCCATTTTTTATGGATGGGAGTAATTGATTTTTGAATATGTTATACAACTTTAGATTGTCTATCCATTGTTTTAAAAACGAACAACTTTTGCCATTTTTGATTCTCAGCACCCCTTCCTCTAAATTTGGATGTGACTAAATTTCAACACAAGATTGTTTCTGCTCATATATATCTAATTTGCTGCTAATCTAAGCCTACTGGCTGAATTTGAGCGATTTTGGTTAGTATTGAGCTGAGTGAATAACGCTATGTTCAGGATGTGTAAATGATGAAGACTGAATTTTTTTTTGTCTTTCAAAAATGACCATTTGTATTTGTACGGTGGAGTTTAAACTCAATCATCTCTATGAGTTGGTCAGAGTTAAATGAACCTAGCGAGACACCAGGAAAATTCCGATCCACTGAGGCAGTTTTTTGGCCCCGAGACTATGTGAGAGATATATAGACGTGTTTTTCTTTTATTTGAATCGAAATTTTCTCAAATTAGGTGATTAAAATTATAAAAATAGTCGTCAAATTTTTGCCCTCGCTTCGTTCGGGCACCGTTATTATCTCTTCAGCTAACTACTAAGATAAGATTTGCAGCTGCACAGTTGAAATTTGCCCGTGCTGCTCAAAAAAGTTCGTCCAACCCTGTCTGTGGCATGACCCCTTCGCCTCTTTTCCTTAATTTTATGGTCCCTGGATGCTTACATTATTTGAGAAGCTCTAGATGATTGGACTAGTGGTATTTCCATCAATAGGAAGAGAATCGTCAACCTCTTGATAGCTTTGAATGCAGAGGAAATGGTGGAGCTTGTTAACCAAGTGAAGACAACCACTGACAATTTGACTCTTCTGGTTTGGCCAAGTGTCTTCCCATCTCTACACCTGTGAGCGAGTATGAAAAGGTCAACACCGTCGTGTATTTAGGTACCATCATCAATACAGATGGAGGTTCCTTGGTAGAAAGTACATGGTGCCAAATTACTCTGAACAAAGCAGCTATGACCAGGCTACAGAATGCCGCATGTAATAATAAAATCTCCAGGGAGACAAAGAAGAGGCTTATATGATCACTTTTTTTCTCTGGAATGCCTAAGGTAGATGGCAAAAGAAGGATTGATGCCTTTAAGATGTGGGCCTGAAAAAGTATAAGGATAGTCTGGATTGTACGACGAACCATGAGCCAATATCTCATTCATCAACGAAATATAGAAGCCAGGCAGCTGAGTGTTTTATGTTAATCGTCAAAGAGATATTTTCTGTGGGAAGGCTCCCTGGTAAAAGAAGGACAGAGTAATCTCCAACCAGGTGGTCTGGTATCATCAAAGCACCAATGGGATTTATAGTAAGAGCTGCTACACAGAGTGTGAGGCTATAATGGACCACGTGCTCTTCTAGGTGCAATACAGTTGTTAGCAACCAAGACTTAAGGATGATGATGATGTTGAGTTACCTTCTCTTAGATTAAGTTTGGCGTTCGTAGACCTTTTTAATGGTTCGGTTCATTCAAGTATTACTATCCGTAGTATCTAGTGAATTTCATTTCAATCTTCATAAATGATTGAATAAAAACCTCAGAAGCCATAGTGTCCTGAGTAATACTTTTGCTCCCCGAAATATATTTTCTTTTCCTTTTTTTTACCTCAAGAATATCGTTTTAGAGAAGTTGACTCCGTGTCTACTTTTCCAATTGTTTGATTTTGAGTTACCCTATAGACACTGAAACTGATAGATGCCTATCTAGTGGTCCCAACTTCGCAAGAGTAAGGAGAACTGGTAAACAGTTACTCACTGTGTATTCTATAGGGGCGCTGATCACTACATCCAGACCATTGCTTAGACTTTAAAACAAAATTTAGAATTTCAGAGCAACTCCTCTTTTCCTAGACCAAAACTAACAGTACTGTATCACTTAGCGACAAAGCAGAAATTTTGGAACGTGCCTCTGCGGGATTCAGTAAACAGCGCTCCTAACGGCTATAATCGTGAACAACTCGGTACTGGGATTTTCTGTAATCCGTTTACCGCTATGACCTGCAGATGAACATCTTGTAGTTCTAGTGTCTATAAGTAACCCATCATAAAATTTCAATCCACTCTTCAGTCACAGTCGTTTTTGCCAAATTAAAATAAAGAAAAAATTCAAGGTTTGCTGTAAAAAAAATTGTAGGTTATTGAACTTCCGAATGAGTAAGCCCAAGTGTCCGTGAACGAATGTCGTTCATAGAAGCATGTCACGTGAAAGAAGTTACAGGTAAGCGTCTAAGTGCTGGAAGTGAACTTTTTTTTTTGCCCAAGATAATCACGGTCACGTTCAATACACGTCGAGTTATATGGCGATATAGAGAAAAGGAAAGAGGTTACACAGGTCGAGCATTTTATTTGAACTGTCGCAGTTAAACATGAATGTAATGAGATCGTTGCGTTTAAAGCACGTAACTCGTAATTTATATTCTATTGGATTCTATCCAACTAAGTTACCGCCGAATGTTTAAAAATCATGCCGAATCGTGGTTTACTCGCTCATCATCGTAGCGCAGCGTCAGGTTGATAATTTTATCGCACCTTGTGACGTTTTATACCTTACACGAGTGCAAATACGAAAAGTGAAAAATTTTATCAGTGTTTGAATTCTAAGCTTATCTTGCTATTCTTACCCGATAGAGTATAATTCTTATTTGTATTTGTTTTGGATTTGGATAAGTAAACATACAAAGGTGATTATTTTACGATACTCCGACTCGCCGACGTGTGTTTTAATTCACCATTACAAGATGAAAAAAAAAATAGAACTTTTACAAGACGAGATTTAATTAAAATTCGATATTTATGTTCGTGTCTTATAAAAGGGTGTTTATTTTTTATTTTTCAACGCCACCGATTTTAATTACTTTTGTGGATACTTATACCTAGCTAGGTGTTGGTCGATAACTCGATTAAGGCCTGTATATAAGTAAGTACAAGACGTAGCAAACCTTGGATGTGTTTTTTTTTTCCTCCTCCTAATTTATTCGCTCTAGCCGAATTAAGTACTTTTAGTATACCTGCCTACGCGATAAATTCGATTTTTAAACCGCATTATACGTCGTACATACTACGCCCTATATACTCTGTCTCGACTGAAAAGCTATATAAGTTGTGCTTTGACGTCGTCGATGTAATTAAATTTAGTCACGCTACATTCCAATCGTAATGCTGATCCGGCAGATGTCGATGTCGTTGAGTCAATCACGAACCAGTCGAATGGCTGGTTATTAGTCGACCAGAAGAGGTTTTTTTTTCTTCTTTTTTAATTATTCCCTTCGAGCTCCTTGATTGATAAATTATTCAATTTTTTTTTCCACCGGTGGGCTGACGAGTGACCTTTTTTGGCCAGATTAAGATACGTGTACTTATTTTCAAGGAAGAATCGACGTACGTCTACGTATTTATACATCGAGATTGCGTGGTGAGTTGATTACCTAAGGATCGAATTCGGTATTGATGAGTGTACAACTGTGTACATCTGTACGTATACTCTGAGAGGTTTATCTTTGAAAATCTATCGGCGGTTTTGATGTGTGTAACTGGTACCGTACCTATATAAAGATTTTGATTGTATCAGTAGTCGTTGTTGTTCGTATGGTGTGAAGGGAATCGAGAAGATTCTTTATTGATATTGAATTAGTAGTTGTATTGTATTCTAATGTTGTTGCCGAATGTGATTCTTCTGACAGGCAAAATTGAAGAATTATAATTATCAAATCAAAGTCAGACCGAATGCTCTTAAATTCTTGATAATTATTTTTCGACGATGAACAATTAGAATAAATTATTTGGAAAGGAGGAGAGAGATTTCCGCCCTATACAAGTAGTTAACAATAAAAATGAAACAATTTCGGATATGGTCTCATTGACATTCGAGTTTTATGTGTGTAACTTTTTTTGGTCAATTTTTTGTTATTTTCAATATTTTTTCATAATTTTTATGATCAAAATATATTTTGAAGAATATTCCCAGGCCAGATCTCTCAAGTTTCTAGTTTTATTGTGCAGTTTAACCTGAGGTACCGCCTATCAAATTTTACTGCGGAGCAGGCCATAAGCCTGGAATGAGTAAGGGGGATCTGCAAGAAGGAATCTTTTTGAAAAGGATATGTCTTCTGAAAACGTGACGTTTTTGATGTTACATTTTTAATGTGGTACGTTTTTTATTTTTGATTTGAAGTTTTTGATCAAAAACTGAATGATCTTTGTACTTCATATGTTACGATGTTGGCATGGATAAGTCTTATTAAAAAAATAAAAAAATAAAAAAAATTGAAAATATGAAAAAGTTGAAAGATTAAAAAATTTAAATAAAAATAATAAAGAAAATTAAAAAATAATAATATTTGAAAAATAAAGAAAATTAAAAGAATTGAAAGATACAATTTAAAAAAATAAAAAAAAAATGAAGAATTAAAATTTTAAAAATTAAGAAATAAAAAAGAATAAAAAAATTGATTCACACTCCTGCTCCACTTTTCTATATTGCAGAAAATTTGGACCACTTTTATGAAAATTCCCGACCATGCACTCAGTTCAGGGAATAAATGAATGAGTTTTTATACCGAAGAAATAAGTGAATACTTTGAAAAGAGTGGTTAGGCACATGATTCCTCTTAGCAAGACCTCTGTGTTTGAATATTTAACATCGTCCTTGAAGACCTATTTTTTTCTGAAAATTAGCCATACCAGTTTGTCTTCAACATAAACCAAGTTGAGACTGAAATTTGGGGAAGGGAGGCTTCAGTACCTTCCTCTTATTACTAAAAAAAAAAAAGTTGATACGTGGGGTTTTTTGTTGATTTTTTCACTTTTAACCCTTCTGTTCAGATATGAAGAGGAACTTTACTTCAGGAAAATCAGGAAGTATCGCACGAACAAAGCAAGGGCAAAAATTTTGCAAAAGGTCGAAAAATTATTTTTAAAGGACACCTATGAACTAAAAAATTATAATTTTTAAATTTTTGTTAAAATATCCGAAGGGAGGCTTGAGCTCTCCCATGCCTTCTTTATCTCCGCTTTAGGTAATTTGATGCAGATTTCAAATATTTGATTATTTTTAAAATAAATTTTGTAGTTTTCACAGTATTGAACAAAACCTGCCAACGCAACCTCCTTTCAGCTGAATTTCGTACAAAATCTATGAAGATTGTATTTATTGAGTTAACTTCTGGGACCAGTGGCATTAACACGGAGGGAGGGAGGGAGGAGGTTTGGGGTTGATCTCCCCCTCAAACAATTTATTAGCTAATTACATTAATTTGTATTATATTTTTGTGTTAAAACACAATTATTTGTGAATTTACTAATGATTTGTTTTTTAAAAGATTAGAATTGAATTTTCTGCATGGTTATTGAATATTGGAGGGGAGGGACGATGTGCTAATTTTGTGGAAAGTTTCATGTATTTTTGAAGTTTAAAGGGAAAAATTTAAGATTGCAGAATCCTGCGCTCCCCTCCTGCCCAGAAAGAATGTTTAGTTACCCTGCTCGCTGGGACCCCTCCAAATCCGTTCGCGCCAAAAACACTTTGTTATAAATTTTATCGAGCTTAAATTATTTTAAAACTTAATTTGATAGTATTTTGATAATTTGAATTATTTTAGGCACTTTACAAAGTTTAACAGGGATTTTTAGAATATTTAAGTAAATAATCGTTTTAATACTTGGGTAGCTTATAAGTTCAATTTTTTTTTAGAAAAGTTAATGTATTGCGTAATGTCTTGACCCCCCTACCCCCTCACTTGCTGCTCCTTACCTGAGCCCACAATTCAAGATTTATCCTAGAATGCACTTACAAACGCTTTTACCATATTTTCTTCAACTTCAGCTGAAGCCTTTGATAATGGGGGTGGGGGGGGGGTTCTAAAGAATGGTGTTTATATGCCTCGAGTGTTCTTGAAGGTTCAACAAAAAAAATTCAATCTAAAAAATTATAATATTTCCTGTACCTAAAATGGCGATAGAAAAAAATTGAAGTGAAGGCTCTCGAAAGTTGAAACATTTACTGATTCGTGGGTTCAAAATGTTTTCAAATGGCTCCCCTTTAATTTTTTTGTTTAAAAATATTTAAAACTAGACAGCAAATTTCGAAAATGAGTAAATAACGGTCAATTTACTTGTACGTATATTTCGTGTATAAATTTAGCCTAACTCTAATTTTCAAGGTACTGTGATATTTAGGATTAGGGCGGCGATACATGGGTCGTCAAGTATTTCATATAAATTCCAACATAAAGTGTAAAAATTTTCTAAACCATTTTATTTTAGACAAGTCTTTAATCGTTCGAAATGTCATTGACATTGACATTTAAGATTACCAAATTTTAGCTCGAGTTTGACTTCTCGGTCGTGTACAGGAAAGATGCTAGAAGAATCTAAAGAGCAGAGTTCATTGTTGCTTTGTACCCTCTACCACCATTCGCCATCGCATATTCTGATCTCGCTCGACTGCAAACTGTATTCGGTTTCAATTCAGTCTAACTGTGAGGTCAATGCGGTTCAAAATTCATAAATCATTCTTATCATTAATTATTACTTTTTGAACGTTTCTTAGTAAGCATAGGTACGAACTACGAATACATTGATGTATAAATATACAAGAATATTATACCTACTCGTACTCGTAGTATCTGAAAGAGCTGATGCTAAAAATCTTTCAAACATCTTGGCAATTTTTTTATAACGTCACTTTGTCTTCTACGAGCTTACGAATGGTGATTGATTTGCTTTTCTCTGTCTGAAGAAAATTAAGCTCATGATTGAATGTCGAATCGCGTGCTCGACATGTATTAAAATTAATTTAGATAGTTGACGAGACATACTATCCAAGCGAAGCGTAAAGCATACCAATGCATGTGTAGCTGTGTGTGTGTGTGTTCTCGAGACTACCTACTTTATAAAATCCATTCGTATTGTATAAAAAATGTAAATATTTCCATTGGTAAACCATTAAGGAATACCTATGTACGTATGATTGACCAGATGACGACGATAGTACCTACCGTAGCTGGTCGAGTGGCATTTTAAGTATGGAATTTTTTATACGATTAGTCGATTAGAGTATACCTACTTAACAACGTATACGTAAGTATGTATCTGTCTGTAGTTTTTCAGTCGTATTTATTTTTAACCTACTACACTGCAGCAGGTATACACTTATTTTGATAACGCTCCTACTACCTGCCTACCAACCTATTTATCATATTGTATATGTATGTACATGTATATTTGTATTGGAGATAATTTTTTAAAACGTGTAATAATCAAACGTGTGGTTATTTATTTTATTTTACAGTTCTTCAAACACAGTCAGCAGTAGCACGACAGATTCATTAGGAGCACCGAAAAGTAGCACGTGGTTAGATAACATAAATTCGCCTTTAATTCAAGAAGATGGAGATAATAAAATGCTTAAATTACGATTCGACGTGAGCCAATACCAACCCGAAGAAATCGTCGTCAAAACCGTAGATAATAAATTATTGGTGAGTCCGAGTATACGTATGTAGGTATTTCCAAACAATACTAATTTAGGCCTATGAAAAAAATTGTGAAAATGATTAACGAAACGATCGCATTAATCTAATTTGAATCTGTGCGGAAGAAAAAAAGAGTAAAAGGTTTCAAGGGAAATGTAACAGTTAAATGTACCATTAGACACTTGCTTATCGTATCGATAATTTAGTATGAAAAAAGTATGTTAGGAATAGGAACCTACGCATGGAGACGGTTGCGCTATTGTTTGTACATGGACGTTGCTGGTTTGGTCTTTCTGTTCACCTTAAATGGTAAAACGCCAGACCAGTAGACAAATTAAAGTACAACCTAAGGAAAAAGTGCATTAGTAGAAACCAGGTTCTATCTACGTATGTCTACGTATTTAACGCTATGAACGAGACCAACATCGGTCTCAAGAGCGTGCAATTTATCGACACGATACGCCTACGATGATGGTATTTTTTTTTTTTTTTTTACACATCTTGTATCCTACGATCTGTATTCAATGAATCTGATGTGTACGTAAACGTATTTTTAAACACAGCATCATCTAACTACAGTGACGCCAGGTAAAAGTATTTTCGTAGGCGAGATTGTGGTACAAGTTTACATACTTATACACATAGACATAGGGTACGTTATTTCTGCTCTCGTCTGTGTTTGTAGATGGCCATGTGACGTGGAGTTTTTGATGTGGGTGAGTAGGCAATACGAGTTTGGCCAGGGTCTTTTTTTTTTCATTCATTTATTCATTGGTATTTGTTCATTCAGTGTTCGGAGCAAATGACAGGATGGAATCGTGTATTGTATAGCTTGTTTGTCTAATTTTTCCAAAATAAAGTTCTTGTAGCTGTATTTGCTTGAATGAGGAAATTGACCGGAATGATTTTTCAGCTTAGTCTCGTTTTTTGTAAATTTTGTACGTCTTTGAAATATTTGAAGATGTGAAGTGACCAATAACCGATTTTTTTTTTTTTTTAATTTGAAAAAAGAAAGTGTTTCAGTCTCATTTTTAAGAAGTATTATAATTCTGTGAATTGAAAAAAAGCATCGCTACTTCGTTAGTATTAAGGGTAGAATGTGCAATGGGCCTGAAAAAACGAAACCACCGAAAGGCTTATCTAAGACGCATACTAAATCTACATACCGAATTTCAATTTTTTATCTAAATTTGGAGAGGAATTATGCGAAGAAAACCACCCAACAAACCACATTTTTGGAGCTGTAACGAAGAGCAACAAAGTCTACCTACCGAATTTCAACTTCCTAGCTCAATTTGAAGGGGAGATAGGGGAGGAACAGTCCTTTATCGAGGTCAAAAACGGGAAAAGCCCTCATATGTCCCCTCTTAATTGATCTGGGAGACTGATTTATGAATATGTTGCGAAACTTTGGATTATCCGTCGATTGGCTCAAAAAGGAACATTTTTTGCGATTTCAGCCCCTCGGCATCCGTTCGCTCCAAATTTGGACAAAGCTGAATTTTGACTCAAGGTCATCCCCCCCCCACTCCAGAATATCAAATCCGCTGCCAATGTAAACCTATTTCCCAAATTTGATCCCTTTTGGTAGGTATCGAGCTGAGCAAATGATTTTTAGTTTGGGGGGGGGGGTGAAAAAATAAAAATAAAAACTTCATAAGTTCAAAAATTGTCGTAATGGTCTTCTAGGACCCCAAAACGGATTTTATTGATATCCCTCTCTAATCCGCCGTAGGTCGATGGACCGCAATAGCCTGGTTTTTATTGACAAAGTGACATCGGAAATCAGGCTAAAAAGCATCACTTTCATTATTTTTTCTACCTGATTCTGGTGAAATATTGGGCTTATGAGAATTTTTATATTTGTATTTGTAGTAGGGGAAGATGTTCAAATAGTTGAAATTCGTAAAAGGCGCATCTACAACCTTCTTACCTAATCAAGTGTCAAATTTGGCCAAGAGTAATAGTAGGGAACCAACTGGAAAACAGCAAAAAATCACTCAGAAATCACTTTTGTAAGGCTGTTACAGAATGCAACGAGGCTAAAAAGTCGAGCCTCCCTCTCCCCCTTCCCACGCTCTCAGGTACGTCTGGGAACTATTCTGAATCTACATACCAAATTTTGTCCTTTGTTCTATTTGAGAGGCGGGGGGAGGGGGGAGACTTGAGTGAAAAACCTATTTGAAAAATGGTAAAAACTAAACCTAACTAACCCATTTTTTTTTTCTTTTTTTGGAGCTGTAAGGGGATACAATTGGGCTAAAAAGTTGAAACTCCCAAAATACCTGCATAAGACACATAATAAATGTACTTATCAAATTTGAGCCCTTTAGCACAATATTTATGGATGAATTATGTGAGGAACCGACCTTTTTCGAGGTCAAAAAGAGAGGAAAACTCCTATATTTTTCCTTCTAATCAATGTAGGAGGCTGGTTTTTGGATATGTTATGCAACATTCGATTCTCTATCGATTTGTTTAAAAATGTATAATTTTTGAAATTCTTCACCCCCCTCCCCGAACCCCTCCTCAAAATTTGGGTTTGACTGAATTTTAACCCGAGGTTATCCTCACTCATTTATATGTAATTTGTCGGTAATGCAAGATAAGATTGGTCCATATTAAACGAAGTAAATGATTTTAATATTTGGAAAAAATAAAATAGAATAAATGCTCGTAAGAGTTTTCCAAGATTTCAAAACAAATTTTGATGATACACTTCCTCCTCGCCTCGCCCGTTTTCTTTGGCCCTATAACATTGAAAATCATTCTAAAAATTAGAGAGTAAGAAATTGTCCATCATTCTTAATAAATCATGTGCTAAAAATTTACTCATTTCGTAAAAACCAGATTATGTATGGTATCGTTCAGAGACAGGGTTTATTTCACCGAGCATTCGGTCCAGTTGAATTTAAACTGCGGATGAATCATTTGTGCTTGTTTCTCGCCCCTATCGTAGGTAGATATTGCTCTTTTCACCCTTTCCCTTGGATTCGAACAAGTTATTTGGTCGAGTTACCTAATTACTAATACGTAACGAAATTCATCTAGCTTGGTTTGTTGGTTAATCAACAACGTAAATCCTTTTTCGAAGGGGTGATTAAAAAGGTATTTCTACCCTATGCCCATTACATACTTAGGGCTCTTTGTGTAATTATTTTTATTGTAAGGTATTCAATACACGTAGAATACGGCCGGAGACCAAACCAACGTTGTATTCCTGGTCATATTCTGAATTCATTGAAAAGCTAATAAAAGACAAGTTTTTGTAAGCCAAGATATTCTTCAATTAAGTAGTAAGGGGTGGAAAAATATGTGAGTTGGTAAGAATTGAGGGTTCACTTTTCAAATTTACAAGTTTTTATATTGTGGTCAAATTTTGCTTTGCTCTGAAAACGTATCAACATAACGGTGAGGTCTCATAGCTGAGAAATGACCTCGAAATGATATTCCGGCTTTTCTACTCAATTTTTTCAATTTTCAAAACTGACCCAAAGCTTAATAATTTTTAAAAAATTGAGAAAACAATTTTTTTTTTGAAAATTTTTTCAAAAATAGAACTATTACACATATTTATAATCAAAATTATTATTATTGATTAATTTTCATCATTTGCCCTCTTCCACGGATTTTTTGAAAAGGTAACTTTCTGCATTTTTTTTTCATGATTTGTTGAAAAACTACGAAGAGAAAATGCTCTTCTGAAATAAATGTTTGACATCAGTTTAAGACAATTAAATGCAATACTTCGATTTCAACTCCCATGACTAATTTTCCAGGATTACCCAAAAATTACAATTTTTCACATCTTTTTTACAAATTTAAAAAATAAATTTCTAAAAAAAATCAATCAAGGGGAACACGTTTTATCTCTTTTAGACTCTGAAAAGGATTTTTTCATTTTTTTGAACCATTTTTACTGTATTTTTATGTGTTGGGTTACCTACTGAAAACCCTGAAAAGGGCACAAGCAATAAAAACCGACCTCGAATGGACAAAAGTAAGTGTACTTAGCCCATTACACTGTGAATTTACTGATAAAAAATGTTTAATGATGGTTAAAAAATTCTCGAAAAAACACGAACAAACTATTCCCCTGGGTGATGAAATTAAAATATTTTGTTTTATTATCAAAAATTGATGTCCTACATTCATTTCAGAAGGACGTTTCTAAAAAAAAAATGTCTTCATAGTTTTTCAAAAATATCATGAAAAAACCCAATGTTATAATTATGTCAACTGAAAAAAAGCATAGCTCTCCTAATCAGTGGTAAAAGTACGAAAGAAAATCGACTATAAAATGCACATCTAGAACCTGTACTAAATCTGCATACAAAATTTCAACTTCTTAGCATAATTTGGAAAAGAGATAGGGGAGGAACAGCCTATTTTCCAGGCCAGAAAAGCAAAAAACTTTCATATTTCCCCTCCTAATTGACCTCAGAGACTAATTTTTTGATATGTTGTGCATAGAGCGTTTTAATTTTAGTTTTTTTTTTTTTTTTTTTTTGAAAGTTGGAAGGGTGTGGAAAAAAAGTTGCAAAATGACGTCAAATAAACTTCGTAAAAATTTGGGATCTTCAACTTGACCCTTACTCCATCCTTTTTTGATTAAAAATTTTTTAATTTACATGAAAAATCGAAAAAAAATTCTTTTTTTGATTTTTTTTTGGTGCTAATGTGTCACAGTAGACCACATGAGATCAAAATAAAACTTTTCACAATTATTTTTGCTTTTCAGGCCTTCCAAAACCATGTTTAAAATTGAAAAAAAAAAGAAATTTGTCAAGGTGAAAAAGTGAAAAAAAAATACTTTTATTCGTTACGTCATAAAAAATTAGGTGATTTCGTATTTCTACTTCATTACCTTGAAAAAATTTTAAATAACTGATTTTCTCTATTTTCAAACAGAATTTTAAAGCTCCTGAAAAGCAAAAAAAAATTACAAATTTTTTTTTTTCGTCTCGTGTCGTCTACTATGACACATTAGCACCAAAAAAATCTAAAAAAGTAACTTTTTTTTCGATTTTTCCTGTAAATTTTGAATTTTTAAATCCAAAGAGGGTGATGTAAGGCTCAAGTTAGAGGCCTCAAATTTTTACCAAATTCATTTACCATAATTTCGCAACTTTTTTCCATACTTCCTTCAACTTTCGAAAAAAAAACTAAAATTGAAACACCCTAATCCAACTTTGGATTCTGTATCGATTTGATTAAAAAGGAAAAATTTTTGCGATTTTAGTACCTCAGCATCCTTTTCTCAAATTTGGGCACATCTGAATTTTTTACCCAAGAACATCCCCACTCCAGAATATCAGATCTATCGCCAATCTGAGCCTATTTTCCAAATTTTATCGATTTTGGTCCTTATCGAGCTAAAAAAATGATTTTTAGTAGGGAGGGGGGTGTAAACAAACTAATAATTAAATAAAAAATAAACAGGAATAAATAAGTGACGTGGCCAAAAATTGTCTCAATGGTTTTCTAGGACCCCAAAACGAACTTCGTTGATCCCCCCCCCCCTCCTTCAACTGCCATAGGGCGATATCTGACTTGACCAAAAATTGTCGTAGTAATGGTCTTTTAGAATCCTGAAACGGATTTTATTGATATCTCCTCCCCTCACCCGCTGGTGGTCGACATCCGGTAATAGCCTGGTTTTCATTGACAAAAAAATCAAGCTATAAAAAAAAGTGAAAAAAGAGGAAATGGTGAAAATTTGCCCACAATAATAATTTTTGGTGGATATAAAAATTTTCAACAATTTTTTTATTTTTATTTTTTCTATTGTTAAACTTGGAGTCAGTTTTGCAAATTTAAAAGATTTAATTAGAAAGCTGAAATTGTCACCACATCATTATGAGTTCATTTCGTAACTATTGTGACCCTACCATTTGCAGATTTCCAAAAAAAGCAGAATTCCACCTACCTTAATTTGTAAAATGCTTATTTACTCAAGACTAAACAGAGTAAATTTTACATAGGTCGAGCCCACTTATAAGTGAGAATAATCTAAAAAATCTTATCTAACTCGTCGTTTGTAATTCTTTCATTTTCTATTTACCTATCGATTTTATTCCGTTTTATGGTGCAAAACTTGGTAGATTTTGGATCGATTTGTTGTACCTTTCTAATGCATCGTCGCCTCATCGTATATTGCGTTTAAGTAAGTAAATTACGCAATACAAACTTTGTTTAACGTAACTTCGCCATGTTTCGATGCTTTCAAGTTTCAACGGAGGTGGATCTGTATGAGGGACGCTTAAGGTAAACGATATATACTTCGAAGTTTTCGTTTCAACGATGATGATCTCGCCCGCCAAACTACATAGACACGAAACCATTCCGTATGTATACTTATTCAATGTCGAATATTTTCTGAAAAATCTACGACCTTGTTTACGGTTTTTATTCAGTCGAAATAAAAATAAAAAAAAAAAACTAGTTTGGTACGTTTTGAAATTTTCAATTACACCATTAGTCAGAGAATTTAAAAAGTAGTTTAAGTGTAATTGTAAATGCATTTATTTTTGAGGCATTGATCGCAGCAGTGGAAATGCATAACGAAATAATAAATCACGTGCAGTTTTTCTAAACTGTTGATGTATAAATATTCAAGGGCATTTCTAGAACTTTTTAACAATTGATCGTTGTCGAGATACGTTGGTATTAATTTTAGAGTGTGCAGTACGGTTAGTTCATCATGTCGGATAACTTTCAATTTCTTTCACAAAAGTACAACACGAATAAGATGCTACGTACGGCGAGATCACATATTCATAAATATTGTTCGACTAAACGTCTATTTTAAAAAACACTTTCATTTTTTATGAACACTTTTTTACTGTACATATTACGTTGTACATTGTACCTACATTTATGATTCATCTGTTAACGAGTGAAGTGCATTATGTGCCTATCTACATAAGTATACGAGATAAATGTCTAGTCAAAAGCGTATACAGAAAAGTTTACAGTAAAGCAACGATAGTTATCAAAAGCATGCTTTTTATACGGTACTTGTAAAGGTTTGAGCCAAGCATTTTAAAAACGTTTATCGTTTAAATGACCCGAAACGTGCAACGTTACACGTTATAATAGGTAGTCGTCGGTGTGGTAAAATTAAAATGTATCATTTAAAAATAGGTACATTACATTCCTAAAGAGTTGAGCTTCTTTGCCTGGCTATGACAGAAGATCGTTCCTTTCATCGTCGCATTGTGTGTTAGGTACACCGTGAAAAAAAAAAAAATAGAAAAAAAATCTTTACAGATTTTTAATTGCAATCGGAAGTTACACTCGACTGTTGCGTTTTAATTACTTACTGGTTGGTTGGTCGGTCGGTCAGTTTCACATTCGCAGGGTCATTTCATATCATTTGTACTCGTATAGAAATAACTAATGATTCGCGATGTAAACTTAGTTAGCATAGTAGTTTACCATTTATACATGTTATGTAAGTAGCTAAGCACATTGCAATTTATTGATTTTTAACCGGTTAATATTTCGTATACTTTTTCAGGTGCACGCTAAACACGAAGAAAAATCAGATACGAAATCCGTTTACAGAGAATACAACCGTGAATTCTTGTTGCCAAAAGGAACGAATCCCGAAAGTATTAAATCATCGTTGAGTAAAGACGGCGTTTTAACTGTCGAAGCACCTTTACCAGCCCTCGGAGCTCCCGAAAAATTGATACCTATCGATAAGAAATAAATAATGCGCTTTAATCGATAGATCTATATCTACCTACGTTTTATCGAACATCGCGTCGAGTCCTTTGCACACAATCTGAATACGTTGTATTTATTTATTTTTATTTATTTCTTATACAATAAAGTATTTAATTTATAATTTAAATAAAAAAAAAAAAAATCGATAATTTTATAAGTTGAAAGATATTACACCTGTTTGTGGTTTTTTTCCCCCCGTTTTAGTTCGTATTATTGTAGATAAAACTCAACCAAAATAAAAAAAAAAAACGTACCATAGCGCACTATTATATTTCAAAGAAGAATAAATAAGCTTTAAATGCTTCGAAAGTGCCTAGATTTAAAAAAAAAAAAAAAAAAAAAAAAATTAAACCAATAAACTCAACGTGAAGTGAAAT
>FIZR01012388.1:0-13332 GCA_900060175.1 Ferrisia virgata
TTTTATTATACTGGGCGTGTATAATTTCAAGATTTTTACGCCCAGTGTTGAATAGATTGGGAAGGTGAGAACTTAAATTTGGTGGTTCAGGTTGAGTCTGCTTATTAGTAGGAGGATTTTTTTCATTTCAATTAATAAATCTGGGATTGTTGGGGAGATTTCAGAGATGTTTAGGGATTGTCTTTCATATTTTAGAGAGGGGCAAAATAAGAGAAGGTGTTGGGTTGAGGTGAAATCGCCTATTTTTTGAAAAGTAGCAAGCTGTAGCAGAATACTGATGAAGTATATGGAAGTATACCTTTTAAATGAATAAATTTCAGTAAAACTTTCGTAACATTTTTTGACATTTTTTACTTAATTCTTCACACGTATTTGGAAAACTAAGTATACGATAGTACTTACTTCAAACATCGATTACTCATCTAAAAACGCATTCAAATACAAAATCAACCACAAAATCGAAAACAGCATAAAAAATTCTTCTATGAAATACTTCAAATTTTTGCGCATAGATAATTCATTATTACCTTACTACGAATTTTCAATTAAATTTTAATAATTTTACACAATAATTTAATTTTTCAAAACAACTTCGATGATTTTCAATACATCGAGCATGTTAGTATATTTATAAAATTTCAAGGCCAAGTGGTCATAAGTTAAAAATTTTTTTTTTTGAGCTGAAACTTTTTACGGGTCTATTTGTAGCCTAAAGGAACATTTTTAGGGGGTGGCATATTGAAAAATTTGAAATCTTTTTTTTTGCACTGCAAACAGACTGGCACCCTAATTTACACTATGCAGTGGGTACACATATGGACTAAAGTTCGCGCCAAATTCATCCAACAAGAGTACGAAGTAAGGTGTTGATTTTATTTGATCTATTACCTCGTACTCAGATTCATGAGAAATACCTACCAACTCCATATATAAAGCGTTAGATGCATTTCTACACGTAGCAAATATAGGTAGAGTAGGTAACCATATCGCGTTAATCTACCTATACAGGGAATCGATTTACGCATCCAGCCAGGTTGCAAAAACCTTGAAAAGAATCCCAATTCCGAGCAAACCTTCTGTGTCTGTGTATTTACGAAAAAAAAAAAAAAAAAAAAATCAACAACATCTTGCCAAGGGTGCACACTGCATACTGCAGCACGGTGCATATTACTCGGGTAAACAATGGTATAGAAAATGAAAGCAAATGGGTATGCACCGCAGACAACCTTAGGGGTTGCATAAGGTTCCCTTTTTATCAGCTTATAAATATCTCTTTTCCTCTCCAGACGCGTCTTATACCTTCTGTACCGTGCCAATACATCGTGCAAATGCTCTATGCACGTTTTATATAGTTTCGCCCGCAAAGGATGTTTCTTTTTCTCAACTTTTTTTACCCCATCTTCCGGTGGTAAGGTTGAAGTGGGTTGCAACCGAGAACCCAGAGGGATGGAAATTTAAGAGCAGCCAACATCTGTTATAAGTACGATGCAATTTTATCAAAAACCCTAATCGGCCTAAAAAAGAAAAAGCACGCAGAGAGGTAGGATCGCGATACAATACAATACTTTCGATTTTTTTTTTCTTCGCTCGTCGTCACCGCGTTTGCTTTCCTTTTCACCCGCATATTCTCGTTTCTTAACCCTTTTGATGGCGGTTGTTAGTCTGCTCGTATATAGCTACGTATACCCATATATAGGTAAAATAAAAAGCCTACCCTTCGGATTTAATAGTTTCACTTTCTACCTAGGTACACATATTCGACATCGCAACGATAGCTAGGTATTATAATCATTTATATATATATATATGTATGTATAGGTTTCGACAGACAGTAGGGTTAAAAAAAAATATATATTTAACCCAAACTAGCACAGCACGTTACATTGCCTTCATCCGTAGGCCTATATAATACATGCACGGTATATTGTAAAGGTTTTAGGCACACACATATAATTCTGCTGCTGCACCTATGTATCTATCGCAGCATCTTTCTTTCGCCCTTTTTCACCATCTCTGTCTGTCTTTCGGTATGGCTCTCTAACCCTGATCCTTTATTCACCAAGTGGAACGATTTCTCCCCGGCCATACGCGCCTGACGATGATGACCTTAAAAAAAATCAAGGAAAAAAACAAGTCTCTTATCCTTTGTCTGAGAATCGGACGCGGGCGACAGGGAAGCTTCTGCCCTTGTAAGCGGTCGTCTTGGACGCGTTCGCCTTGTGTCCAGTTTATTGCCCCCGTACTATGCGCTATGCTCTAACCACGCATATACAGACGTACCCATATTATACATATACGTACTACGTAGTATGTGCTTGTGCTATGCCTACATCTACCTATCTATCTATATTTATACCCGAAAGTATTTCTCCTTCGATACTTCCCTCGTTTTATATACTACGCATACGTTTCTTCCCTTTATTTCACCTTCGTTTTCATGTCAATCCGAAGCCAAGCCTGAGCCCGAACCTGAGATATTGCTGCTGCTGTCACCGCCATGCCATCGCCAACACCACCGTCATCATCATCATCATCATTATCACCACCACTGTACCAATACAAGCACAGTTGTTAGACGCGTATGTCTGAGTCGTCGTCGTCTTCTTATTCTTATTCTTATTCTTCTGCTTCTTCTTCTTCTTCTTCTTCTTAACGAAATACCGCTCATTAAAAGATCACACACATTTCATCGACTCGTCAGATTTAATGTATACCACAGATTCGGGTATTTTAACCCTCTTTTTCGTTTTTCGTATATACCTATTGATCGTATATTTTTATTAAGATTAAAAAATACCTGTCCATAGACTTATTTACCTACTTACGTATATACCTCTACGTGTTATATTTCAATATTGTACGTAGCTTTGTGTTGCTTTTTTTGAGTCTGATTTTATTGAAATATTGAAAATGCGTAAGCTTTTCCATTCACAGAGTCATAAGCGCACCGTACCCCAACCACAGAGAGGCAACATTTTGAAAAAACTGTCTCATATTAAGAAAGTGATGGGTTTTTAACGACTCGAGTATTAGATTCAGCAAAAATGCAGAAAATTTGAAAATTTTTCACCCCGCCCCCCCCAAGAAGGGAGAGGGGATATAGCCTTGATGAGCACCTCCCAGGATGTGCCAGTGCATAGATTGAAGAGAAGGAGTGCCCTGCTACGCCTCGGCTAACTCAATGATTACAGTGGAGGTAAATATTAGAATGAATGGTTAAAACCCCCGAAAGGCAAACCCAGGATCCCTACCAAATCTACACGTCAAATTCCAACCCTTTAGCTCAATTTAGAATGCAAACATGCGTTGAAAAAACTTTAAAAAGAAGACAAAATTGGGCAAAAAACCACTTCTTAGGGACTGCGAGAGCATGCAAAGAGGATATAAAATTTAAACGTAAAAAAATCAAATCTAAGGACCCCCCTCCCCCGACTAAATCAACATAACAAATTTAAACAGCTAAATTTAATCAGGCGGAGGGTAAGGGAAGAACGAGTGTAGAAAAAACTTGAAAAATAAGAAAAACAGAGTAAAAATCTACTTTTTGGGAGTTGCAAAGAAGGGGGGAGGGGGGAATAAGACTGAAAATCTAGGACCCTTACTGAATCCACAGACTAAATTTTAACGCCCTCTTTCAATTCGGACGAGGGGAGATACGCTCGCGGAAAATTCAAAAAAATCATCGGTTAAAAATTAGTTTTTAGGGATTGCGGGGGAGATGCCACCTCATTGGTATGAAAAGTCGAAACCCCACAAAAAAAGACACACCGAAAACCTCTATCAAATTTACGTGTCAAATTTCAACCCCCTAGCTCAATTTGGAGGGAAGATACGCGTAAAGCTGATGCTTTCCAAAGTAGAAAAGAGACGACTCCCCCCGCTTCCCCCATTTTAAATCACCCTTCCTAATAGACGTAAGGTGTTGATTTTTGGATATTTTACATAATTTTTTATTCTACATCGATTTGTGCAAAAACAATTGGATTTTTGCAACTTTATACCCTTAGCACCCCTCCCACAAATTTGGGAGTGAATTAATTTTGATCCTAAGTTATTTCCATGGATCCCCAAAGTAGGCAATTTTCGAAAAAAAAATCAGTTTTTCTCGATTTTGGTTTACTCAACTCTTCCCAAAACATCACACGGTGTACCCGAAAGGAGCGCTTTGAGTTTTTAAGCCTCTCTGACCCTTTGGCAGTTCGATTGGATACCACTTTTAGGATTCAAAATGAGTTTCGAAAGTTCACAGATGGGCAAAAATCAAATTTTCAACATAGGAAGTGCGCGTACTATGATGCTCAGGTCAGATTTCGATGAAAATTGGATAATCAGAAAGCGCGTGTTAAAAACTCCAAAAATCCAAAATTTCAACTTACCAAGTTCATTTTAAAATTTTTTTCGAATTTTCAAAACTTTTTTCCACAGATACATGCAATAAAAGTGCAATTTTGTACAAGAAAGGTTACGAACTGTTCAATTCCATAACCCTCCTCCATCCCTCACATCGAGATATAGTTTAATACAGCATCTTTTTTTTTTCAATGAAATCAGTGGGGTGGGAGAAATAATCCTCAAAACCTTCCAATTGAAAGTATTTCTGCCCCCTAAAATAAATTCGGAAATTCCAAACATCGATTCACGATATTAAAATTAACCAAATGACAAATTTTGTACTTGCAAACTAATTCCCTAATATTATGAATCAGCACGTCATCGATAAATTTTTTTAGCCTGATTTTCTATGCTATGTTGTCAATGAAAGCCAGGCTGTTACAGTCTATCGACCAGCGCCGGTTGAGGGGGGAATACCAACAAAATCCGTTTTGAGGCCCTAGAAGACCATTAAGACAATTTTTGGCCATGTCAGATGTTTATTTCAATTTTTTTCTATTACCCCCCCCCCCTCCACCAACATTAACATCATTTACTCTGCTCGATACTGACCAAAATCACCCCAATTCGGTTAATCGGCTCAGTTTGGCGGCGGATGGGATATATACGAGTGGGGATGACCTCGAGTCGAAATTCAATTTTGCCCCATATTTGGGGAGGGGGTGCTGAGGGGCCAAAAAACATAAAAATTGTTCCTTTTCAAGTCAATCGATAGAAAATTCAAAGTTGCGTAAATGAACTAAAAATCAAGCTCCTAGGTCAATTAGGAGGGGAGACACGACGATTTTTGCACTTTTTTACTCCCCTATCTCGCCATCAAAATGAGCTAGGAGGTTGAAATTTGGTATATGCACATTCAGTATGGGTCCTAAATGTACTTGGGGAAGGGGGGGAGTGGCCCGACTTTTCTGATGATTGCGCCCCCTCACAGCCTCAAAAATGTGGTTTTTTGGTCAGGTTTTCTTATTTTTGAGTTCGTTCCTCGCATAACTCCCCTTTAAATAAACCTAGGAAGCTTAAATTCGGCATGTACATTTAGTGGGGAGTTTAGATGTGCCTTTAGAGGGGTGTCAACATTTCAGCTCCATCGCAGCTCCTCGCAGCTCCTCGCAGCCCCCAAATATGTAAATTTTTGGTCAATTTTTCATATCTTTTGAGTTTGTTCGCCGCATAACTCCCTTCCAATTTGAGATAGGAAGTTGAAATTAGGTATGTACATTCTGTAGAGCTTTTCGACGTGCCTTTTTGGCGGATTCAACGTTTCAGCTTCGTGGAACCCTTGCTACCCTGAATATTGATCAGGACAATGCTCGTAAACATATTACATTTTTTTTTCAATTTTTCAGTTCGTTCTTTGCATAACTCCCCTTCGAATTGGGTAACGACGTTGGAATTTGGTATGTACTATCGGTAAGTACCATACATGTTTCGTTTCGGGGGTCTCAACTTTTCAGCCCCATTGCACCCCCACCCCTCACCCCACCCACAGTCCTGAATATGTCGTATTAAGGTCGATAAGCATCGCTTTTGCGATGATTTTTTAATAATTTCAAAAATCCTCCAAACATCAAAACCTAAATTCCGAGGTTTTTTTTTGACACGTCCTTTCAGTCCAGTTTGATTTAAGGTTAGTTTAGAAATTTCGTACAATTAAATTCAAAACTAGACTAATTTTGAAATATGATTCGTTATACGAGCCATGCGTGTTGGTTAATTTACCACAAACACACGGGATGTCACAGTAGGCGCAGATAACTGCGCAAAAATAAACCAGTCTAACGATCAAATCAAGATCTACGAGAACATAGGTATTAAGGTAGGTACATGGAAAGAGGGTAAAAACATCGAAGGGAACAACCGCTCAGTAATTAAAATTGTGCTAGGTTTTTTTCGCCATATCTACATAAATACAACAAGTACCTACAAGCACATATGTCATATGTATGTAGCTAGCTTTAATCGACAATAGAAATTCGCACTACTTAAACCAGTTCTAGTAGCCTAATTTTACGGTTTAATCACCCTCTTCGAACGAATATAAAAGAATAAAAAAGAAAAAAAAAACCTCGAAGACGAAGAAAGAAGAGCGATTTTGTCGTTGGAGAAGGAAAAAAAAACGCACATACACGATGTCGATTTGAAAAAAAAAAAAAATAAATACTTATTCGTATAGTTGGTAAGAAAATTAATAATAAATATTCAAATAATACGAAACTCGACACTCGGGATCACTTAGGGGTACATAAAATTCCAAAATAGGGTTCAATGTTACCAGACACATAGCTCGATAACCGGAATACCAGTCGGTGTCACACCCCTTTAAATCAGACAGACGGCCAGTGGCGCAACGTTCGATAAACACCGCGCACAAAGCGACGATGGAGAGGTCGTTGACAGAATTTTCTCTGTCTCTGACTGTTTGTCTCTCTCTTACTCTCTCGTTAACTCGTAATAATGTACGTCTATATACGTATACCGTACTGGTACACTCTAATATACATAGCGTATCTCACCTACACAAATATACGTACAATATATACGTATATATATATATATCATATGGTATATGTGTACTGTGCTGTGCTGTGTACTTTACTCTTATTCGTTACAAACACACATAAATATAAACGCTGATCCGCGTTATTGTCACAATCATCGTCGTCGGTGTCGTTGCAGTTGGTTATATTGTTATCTGTGAACGTTGTTATACCATACATGCTCGTATACGTTGTGTTATACACCAATTAAATATATACCAAAAAGACCTTCAGACTAGAAAAAAGATCGGAAGAGACGTAGATAGATACAAATATATATATACTCGTACATAGAAACTGAGACATGGAACAGAAAACTTTACCAACGACGGTGACCCGCTCCTATTACCCCATCATTTAAGCACACTGCTATGAGGTAGGATAGCTGACTCGACAACGCCCCGTTTAGCTAGCTAGGTAGGTAGGTAGGTAGGTAGGTAGACTAGGTAGGTAGACGGTGCACAGTACACATAATCGCGTCGCGTCGCGGTCGCTGGAAAACGTTTACGCGCGAGACAACGCCCGCCCCGCCCCCTCGTCCCAACTCTCCGTCTCTGTTACTCACTTCATTCCAGCAATGCGATCGTTAAATTTCGCAGACTTCCGTTTTTACGTTTTAATTACAGTCTACGTACTATACATACAATCGTCCCTCGTTCATTTCTCGCTCGCTTCTCTCGTTACACAGCACAGCACAGCAGTATTTATACGACGACGACGACGACGACCCGAATCGACCCGGCTGTAATAATTATCGCAAGAAATATTATTAAATACCCTGTACCCTGGCGAACTTCGACGTTCAGTCTTGTTAGCTTTTTTATTCTATGTCGACGTAGTCGTAAAAGCTCGCGTATTGCTGATTTAGGTATGTAAGTAGTATACGAGTATACCGACCGTATGGACCGTACCGTAGCTGTGCAGCAATCCGACAATCGTCAAACATTCGCAATTATTCCATCCAGTTACGGTAGAAACTCCTACAGAGAAGTAATTTCATCAATTCTATACGTGTTGGGTGGTGGGTCCTTTTTATGCAATGAAACGTCGTCGTCTGTATAATAATTCGTTGGCTGGAGTTTTTCCAAAATTAGGGTGTCGTTGGCAAACGAAAGGTAGCTATTTATATAATTTTCGGGGATGATCGCGGCGAATTAAATTATGAATATTTTTCAAACAGGGTGACTCCTCTATTTACGGAGGGTATTGAAGCTATATTTATATACGTATGGCATTTAGATCTAGGTGAGACGCTTCGCAAGCTGTCCACACGTACACACATTAACCAACATCTACGCCTCCAGTTCTCTCATTTGCACTGCTGACGTGAGAGAAAAATAGATGGAGAGATTTTGAAAAAATAAAGCGAATAAATAGACAAATAAACAGTCGCGTTGAGGTATTTATAAGACTTGAAAACGAGGTCTACTTATCTGCTCCCAAAATAAGTGCACATGTGTAAGAAATAAGTTTACATTAATTTTAAGAAGAAATACACACAGCGATGTGCTGCTATTAAAATGTACTAAAGTACCGAAGAGTAGTACTTTGGGTTACTATGGTGGGCCGAATTTTGCATTTTTTTGGAGGCCTGATCGGGTCGCAATAATTACGAAATCGCTTCAAAAAGGTATGGTAAAAATTTCAGCCTCATAATTCAATTTTTTACGCTTACAAAACTCATTTCGGGTTCAAAAATTTTTCTTAATTTTCAAAAAATCGATTAAAAAAAATGTTTTCCAAAAATGGAATTATTTTGTATATTTGAACTTGAAACCATCATTATCGACGAGTTTTCATCATTTTATCTCTCTTTTCGGGGGTTCTCGTAAAAAATATTACTTTTTGCGTTTTTTCATAATTTTTTGAAAAAATTTTTTTTTGGAAAAGCCGTCGCGAAAAGGATTTAGGACACAATTTTAGCAAATTAAGCCCAAAATTTCATTTTTATTCTCCATAGACGGTAGTTCAGGAATGCTTGAGGAATGGTTTTTACGTCTTTTTGACATGGATATGCCTTAGGGCTGGGGGTTATTTTGTGAAAATGTGACGTTTCCGATGTAACGTATTTAATGTTACGTTTTGCTCGCGATGAAGGGTGATTTTTTCGTACAAAATCAAAAATTGAACTTCCGCAGCTAAAATTTTGGTCATAATCTTCTCTCAAGGTGTACCTTCAACAGATAAATTTTCAGGCGAGATTTCGACCGCATACCCTCGAGTGTCATTAGCTCTTTGTTTTTTACATGGCTCATCAAAGTCGAAATTTCAAAAAAATCCAAAATAATGAAAAAATGCAAATAAATGCTGGAAATAGGGCATCGCAAGTTAATAAATATACAATTTTTACCTCCTTTTCGATAAATTTTCGTCTTTTTTTCGCTCAGACTGTAATCGCTACTAAAGAATTCAGTAGCATATTATACATCAGTTTTACAGGTTCAAATCCCCCCTCTCCTCCCCCTTATTGGGTTTGGAAAAATTGAAAATTTTTATACTCATCTATCGTATGTTCACCCAAGATTTGCAGCTGAACCCCAAGAACTTGCCTCCTACATGCCTAATTTTCAACGGTTGAGACTAAAAAAAAACTAAGAGATTTTTATCCAGTATACTTTTTTCAAAAATTACATCTGCCACCCCCCCCTCACCACCACTCAGAATCATGCAACAAATTAGTTAATATGCACTAGAGGAGAGGTACAACGACATCAAAAATCATTACATGACTTACTCATTTTCATTCTTATAATTCTCATCATAGAACTTTGAACTCACCTGCAACAGAAAAATAAAAATAATAAATTAGTTAATTTTTTTTTTTCATTTTATTTCAAGCGTAATATAAAATAAAATTAAATACTGATTTTTCAAAAAGTACAACGTCTTCAATAATTTTCGTAGTAAAACTCAGATATTCATAATGAAGCTGTCAATTCGTAAAAGCATAACCATTGAAAAAAGTCTCATTAAATCTTCACAAAACTTCGGAAATGCTATTTTCGATGTTTATAAATTTCCATTTTTTTTTTTACTTTCAAAATTTCGTATTCGCTTTGCCAAAGAAAATTTAGACCCCGAAATTCTTGGCTAGTAGTAGCGTAACAACTTTCGACCAATTTTGGTGGAGGGGGGAGGGGGAGTGATTTTCTGAATTTTTTTTTACATAGTCAAAGATGTATGGCTCGAGTGATCCGAGGACAAAATTTTTCAAGATTTTGAGAGCCAGAGGCCAAAAAATGAGTATTTAGACGCATTTCTAAGCTCTAATAAACGGTGAGAATAATCACTCGTGGGGTCCAACCCTCCCCCTGCCCCCAGTATTTACGCCACCATTGGCTACGCTTCTGAGTCATTGATTGGTAGCGATTGCGGAAGAGGAAAAATTTTACATCATGTGTGAATTTTTCACTCCCTCCAATTACCACTTCTCCCCTCCTTACACGATAAAAATAACAACTGGGAAAATCTTCAGCCAAATAATTCCGAGTGTTCGTTAAAAAATATAATTTCACACCCTTACCCATCCCATCCCATCCCATTTTCAACTTTCTAATCAAAATAAAAATCTTATCTGAGGTAATTTAGCCAGTAGTTGATCGGTAAGAGGGGCATGCAATGATCGAAAAATTCCGAAAAAATTATATATTATACTCCAATGTATACCCCATCCATCTCCTGTATTGTTAAGCCCCTACCTAATTCACCTGCCTTTGGAAAAAATTCCAAATAAACCTAAGGCTACTTGCCAGTAGTTGTTAGCTCCTTTTCCACCCCTCTAGCCAAAGCCAAGCGTGTGAACATTTTTTTTTGTAAATTTTCTCATATGCGTCTATCATTTTGGCACTGAAAACATTTCAGTACCAGTTTTGCAAAAATTTTGAAAAAAAACAAATTTCAAACTCGAAAGCTTCTTAGAATGTAAAAAATTATTAATACATGGCTGGGCTCAGCAATGCCGGCGTTCTACTCTAAATTGAATGGCCTATCCAAAATACCATTGATGTTTTTGATCGATCCCATAATTATCTCACAAATCAGCTACAAAGACAAAATCACCAATTACCGGGCAAGTTATCAACTATTGGAAAAATTACCTTACTAAATTTTTATTTAAAAGCAATAAAACTAGGTAAAAATTATTACATTTATCGAATCCAGACTCGCTCAAAACAAATCAATAAATTCGGTCGCGATTCTAACACCCAGAATACCATCTACATCACACCTTATAACACCGCATGTCGCGAAAATTTTTGCCAGAAAAAAAAACCAGCACACCCACCCAAAAGCTCTCTATCTCATTTTCAAATACACAAGTTTCAAAGGTCCGTGGAAGAAAAAAAGAGGAGAAAAATACGAAGAAAAAAAAACCAACTCTACCAGACCAGACACGCTGGTCGCACATCACCTAACACCACCCTACAGTCTGAAAATTTATGAATAATTCGCCATAAATTCCAATTCTTCGTTACTATACGGAACGAACTTCCTGGTATAGACGAGCAAAAAGCTACGCTACGAGCTTATAAAGCGCAGCAGAGGGGTGTCAAAAAAAAAAACAAAAAAAAAACACCATCTCGATTTCCGTGACCGGCAACCAGAACACAGGCGAGAGATGCAGACGAGCGATGAGAGGCGACGCGACGCGCTAGGGCAAACCAGAGATGATGACGAAAGAGACGGAGTGTGCTAAGTCTGGCTGCTACTAGCTACTACAGTGAGATTGGAGATTGGCGAACACCACAGATGCAGCAAGTAGCGAAGTACATAGAAAAAGAGAGTAAAATGCGCATAGCGAAAGAACTTTATGGCACGATGAGGCGAAGTGGCGAAGTTCATAGACAGAAGGCACACGAGACGATGGCAGAGAGTGGCGAGCAGGCAACGAGGGAGGTACAAGTACGGGTATACATAAACGAAACGGGGCTACCATTGAACATTGCTCCCGAATAGTAGGTACCTACCTACCTACCTACCTACCTACCTACCAATACTCGTATAAGTGTACAGTATACACAGGAGCTAGATGGAAGCAGCGAGATTGCTAAGTAGAATATACGTACGTATGTGCCACAGTACGTACATCGAAAGGGAAATGACCGGTTATGTTGGTACTGATGGTATGGTATGGTATGGTATGGTATGGGGAAGATAATCGCCTGGAATACGACGACAGAGAAGAAAGGTACCTACACTACACGGTACGAGGGAGGGAGGTAGGAGATCCGCTGACACTGGAACAACACACCACGTAATACCAATGGGAAAGGGTATAGAAGATACGCGATTATATGCTATAGCAGCCGAGTTGGGTGAAGGGGGCAGGGGGGCTAGGCGGAGTACTGTCCTGTGAATACTTACAGTCGAGCAGTTCTGCTAACTTGGCTAAATTCCCTGCTTTATTCGCGCGCATTGCATATACCACCCACCTCTCCCCCTGTACGAGTTTAATGTACGTATTTTATCGAGGTCTGGAGTTTGTGTGGATTGTGTGAATTTTTTTTCTCGCTTTTCTTATCACCAACGATATCTCGGAAGAGTTACCTTTTTTTTTTCGCTTTTTCTTTTTTTTTTTTTTTTTTTTTTTTGCAACACGAATCTATAATTTTCGTCGGGTTGAACGAGAATATAATTCCAGACGATAATACGGATACGATGCTGGATGCTGTGGTAAATTATTTCACGAGATCATTACCCTGGTTTGTCGTATTCGTGCAGATTGCAAGAGGAGGTAAAAATAAGTACCAATGTACGAGCGATGATCGCAGATATTAAAAATACCTGTTCTTTTCAAAATAATATTCCAAAATTACAAAAAAAAAAAAAAAAATCAAATCAAATCAATACAAATAATAATAATTTTAATAAAATCATGCACCGTGGTGCACATCTTCAACGTACAATAAAGAAGATAATTTTTCGCTGGAAACACTGGTAACACTAGAATCGTATGGAGGTCAACGTCTCGCGACTCGATCAACGCCGCCGAGTGCCGCAGCCCGCTTTACCAATCGACGGCGACGGGCGCACCTGCCCCGAACGTTCCTTGTTCGATTCCCCCCCGCTACTCGCCCGCTGACCGAGCCCCATCTGCAAGCCGGGTTATTCAACCGATAATACAACGTATGAACCAAAGCCGACATCAGACAGACGTTCGTCTTCTCCCTCTTTCACTCTTTCTATCTTTTCATTTAACCCTTTCGTCCCTTTTATCAAATTAAATCTCCAATTCCAATACATACTATTTACCCCGCCTCTCGTCTACGAGCTGCGTCTCGACCTCGTACCCTGACGACTGCGACATGCGACATGAAAATTAAAAAAGTTCACGATGAAGTACTACTACTCTTCGGTCTTTATTTTTCCAGCCAAAAAAAAAAAAAAAAAAAAAAAAAAAAAG
>FIZR01012391.1:0-15212 GCA_900060175.1 Ferrisia virgata
TTTTTTGACGTTGAGGAAGTGTGTAGTCCCTTTGAGCTTTTTATCGAAGATTAATCCGAGAAATTTGGCGGTGGATTCGAATTTGAGGTTTTGGTAAAGACGATACAATGAGTTTTGGTCTCTGAGAAAGTGAATCCGTTTAAGTCGGCCCACTTTCTGAATTTGATTTAGTGTGTTTTTGGTTTCGTTACCTACAAAAAACTACAAACATATGTGAAGCAACAAAAGTAAACATATTAATCTTTTATCCTACTTAATTATAGGTTTAAAAAATTATCAATTTTCTTTTCTTTATTGGTATTTTTCTCGATTCAATTATGGGCTGAGAATTTGATGAGTTCCGAACATTTGATTGGGATACATTTCTGTTCAACATATCGAAAGGAATGTTTTCCAGTAAAAGACAATTGCTAGAGGGACGAGTGACTTCAAGGTTATGATGGTTTCAGTTTCAGTTATGTCATGAAGTAAATCGGATATATTAGGCGTCAGTTGATGAAGAGGAAAAACAAATTTTGATTTTGTGTGAAAATCAAGAGTACCGAGAACATTTAAAAAGGAGTTTGCGATTATTTGTTGTCTTTTAATGTACAAAGGAAGTTCTGGGCCTTTATTTCTGTTATTAAAAAAAAAAAGAATAACTGAGCATAGATAGTTTGAACTTCGTATTTAACATTTACATTGGCACAGAATCAGAAAATTATGACTAGGAAAGCTAAAGAAGGGCTGAAAATTTAAAAACTGGCTAAAAAATTGAGTTAAGCGATGCATGAGGGAAAAAAATTTGTAAAATTGTGAAATTTAATTGCCCAAAAGGCGTTTTTCGACGTGGTTTCATTTTTCAAATCATCAGCAATATTTAGAGAGAAAAAAGTGTGAAATTTTAGTATACCATTCGTTTTTGGTCGAGTAGATTACATTGACCGAAGTCATGTCTCTTTTCCTACCTGCTGCTGGTTACGTCCCCCATTTTTTTTTGGTAGGTATACCAAAGTGTCGAAAAGAGCACCTAACATTGCGTACGATAGGTATAATTTAACATGAAATCTCTTTCATGGTTTATAGTTCGTATGATGGTGGATGTAATGATGTAAAATCACACGATTTATTGATCTTGACCCGTCCTCTGCGAATAGCATTGTTCTTAATATTAGTGAAAATAAATGAATGTATTTTTCAACCCTCTTTAGGCCTAATGATCGATGGTACGCGATTCACATTACTTTTTAAATAGATACCGTGACATTGTTTAACCATAATATGATAATAGCCTGGATACAGCTTAATTGTAGAGTAATGCGGGTTATATTGAAAAACAATCAAATCGGCCAGACTTTTTTATAATGTATAAATTTTAATCGGCGAAACGAATGGTGAATAGGATCCCCACGTATGTGCGGTTTAAAATCATCCAGATAGGGGTTTTTTGTCTATACTCTGACGTGATTGGGCGGTTACGGTGTTTTAAAGCGAATCACTCGATTCTAATAATATTTTTTTTTTTTTTCACATCTTCTGACGTTTGATGATTTAGTAAATTGGCAATATGCTGAGAATATGTACCTACGTATCGGATGAATTGCGTAATAACTTATAATTTTAATTCGATCCTGCAAATATGTTTAGTATCTGTGAAATGTGATCGTGGCTGATAGTGTGGGTAATTGTAGTACAATGTACATTGTGTTGTTGTTGTTGTTGTTGGTTTTTTTTTCAATGCATTACCAATTTTACGCTTTGTCTGAAGAAGAATTTTTTTAACCTCGAGTGCAACAGGCAATACGCAGATTGAGGTTTTAATTAATGCGAATTTATCGTAGTAGACTTTTTTTTTTTGTGTTACTACATAAACGTAAATACCAACAAAAATACGAAAACGTCAGCAAACAGGTGCTTTTTATACTATTCTACAACAAGTTGAGTTACGAGGGTATACACCATATAGAGTAGATAGCTAAATAGGCTGTCTTCGATCGTAGTGCATCTAATTACACAAACCATTCATTAATTCGAGCTACCTTCACGCTAAAATACCGCAATTCGTAAGGTATTTTATGCAGTCGAAGCTGATAGCCGACTAAATTTTTTAGCCTGTAAAAACGTTTACCTGCGCTGCGCCATCGCCAGGTCAATAGTATTTGTATGTTGGTACATATCGTAACGAGGCGATCTAATGAATCAGATGTAGTAATGGATCAGAATAAGACGCGAAACAGGTACATACTAAATGAGAAATTCGGACCCCCTTTTGAGATTTTTAATTGAATGTAGTTTCATCTATATCCGCCTTCATTGTTAAAAACTTGCAGCTGATAAACGTTTATTAAGCACCTAGTCGAGGTCAATACCAAAGGTTAAAGTTAATATCGTATAAAATACAAATTGGAAACTTGTACTGTAGCTAATGAAGAAGATCTAGAGTTCGATTTTTTCCTTTTTCGATATAATTATGAAAAACTTAGCTGAATCATCGAAATAGCGGACGATTGCTATCTGTGTGAATGACCTAGAAGCGTTGAAATTATTTTTTTTTATTTTTATTTTTTTTCGTTTAAGTCTACTTGTTTGGTAGATTTCGAATAGCGATTGTACGCGAACATTACTACATACATATCAATAAGTGAAATAAAGGCGGTGCTAACCGGTTCATTTGCGCGAATTCATGGAACAACCGCTCTGTTTGTAACAATTTTTAGGATCAAAATCGTGTTCAGCGTCAGGAATCTGCAGAGCGGGAGACTGCCCCTCTAGCTTCGGCTCTACAATTTTTAAATACGTCCCTGTGGCTCCAGCTCCCACTCATAAAATTTTTGAAAAGTAGCTCCGGCTCTAAGGTTTTCAGTTTAATTTCCTCTAGCTCCGGCTTCGAAAAAATTGACCAGAGGGGCTCCTTTCACCCTTCTATTTTCTCAGCATAATGCAAAAGTATGATAGTGGTATATTTTACATTTACAATGATTCAAAGGATAAGCATAAATCTTTACTTTTCTGAAAGTTTTTTGCTTTTTTGATTAAAAATTTATCACGTGCGGCATGCTTTTAATTTACAGTGCAACGTTAGATTAGTGATTTCTGATTTTATTAAATACGTAGCTGTGAACCCAGTTAAAGAAACACAAGCGAGAGTATAGAATGGAAAATTATAACTTGAGTAAAAAATTCAAAATTTATATCGTCGAGAAAAAAATTGATCCGTAGGGCAATAGAATTTGGAGACTGGCAATGGTGCCAAGGGCGGGTGCTAGTTAGGCCAATCAGGAGTGAGGAATTTGATGAGGTGCCGAAATAATGTACAACCCGGATAAATGCTCCGGATGCGGCCCTGGCCCTGGCTTCGAAAAAAATCGACCGGAGAGGGCCCTCCTCCCACCATTCAGTGCCTTGAAAAAAAAACCAATATGCGAATTTTTTGAAGCCTCGGATAAGGTTTCTATAAATTTCTATGATGAAATCGGTTCATCCGCACTAACTTTCATAATCAAAACCCGTGTTTAGCACCTCAAAAAAAGGTAGTATGCAAATTTTCAAAAAAAAAAAAAAACTGACAAAATTTCTATAACGAAGCCAGGTCATCTCGAAATCAGTTCATTTCGGAACTGGTTTATTGGAAGGAATTTTCATAGTGAAATTCGAGTTTGGCTCATAAAAGAATGGCAGTACGCGAATTTTCATAGAAAAATTCGGACATTTCTCTAACAAACCCGGTTTATCTCAAAGCAACCGGTTCATTTACGCTTTTTTCATAATCTGAACTGCGTTTACCACCTGAGAAAAAGGGAGTATGTGAATTTTCAAAAAAGAAACGGGCAGAATTTCAATAATGACGCCGGATTATAAACCAGTTCATTTCGAAACCGGTTCTTTTGGAGAAATTTGCATAATGAAATTTGAATTTAGCTTTTTGAAAATGGAAGAACGTGAATTTTCAAAAAAATATCGGACAAAGTTTCAATAATGAAATGAGGTCATCTCAAAACCAGTTCATTCCAAAACCGGTTTATTTGGGGGATTTTCATAGTGAAATTTGATTTTGGGGTCCTCAAAAAATGAAAGCACGCGGATTTTCAAAAAAGTAATTGGACAAAATTTCTATTATAAAACCGGTTCATTTGGACAAATTTTCATAATTAGAAACGTATTCAGCACCTTTAAAAAGGACAGTTTGCGAATTTTCAAAAAAAATCGGACGAAATTTCTTTAATGAAGCCAATTAATTTCAGAACCAGTTCATTTCGAAACCCGAAACCGGTTTATTGGGGGGGGGGGTCATAGTAAGATTCAAGTTTGGCTCTTCGTAAAAAACAACCGGTTCATTTGGACAAACTTTCATAATCAGAGCCGTATTCAGCACCTCGAAAAAAGACAGCATGCGAATTTTCATAGAAATTTGACAAAATTTCTGTAATGATGCTGGTTTACCTCTAACCCGGTTCTTTTGGGAGAATTTTCATAGCGAGATTTGACTTTAGCCTCTCAAAAACAATGATAGCAATCGAATTTTTACGAAAATTCGGCGCTTGTGGATCTCAAAAGAATATTCTTAGTCTGATTTCCTATTTAAAATTATCGAAGAAAAAAGAATATTAGTGACTATCGATTGAATTTCCGAGAGAAACCAGTCAGAAGAATTTCCTCTTATGATTTGATATAGCTATAATCATTTTTTTTTTCTGCATTGAAAATTCTTCTCTACTCATTTTCTTATTATGTTATGAATCTTACAAATAGTTTGGGATTAAACATAAATTAATCTGCGAGTAATTTCAGAGTGATTTGATAAAATTTCCAATCTATCTAAATTGTGTGATAACCACAAATACTAACCTCAAAATATATGATCGGTAGCCGCTAAGCACTTATAATTTACGTGAAATTATTTATGAAATTTTCAAAAGTTTACGAATAATTGGAAATTACTTTTTTTTGAGGATATTCATTTTTTAAAAATTTACCATTTTAAAATTTTTTTTGCCAATTAATCCTCTGAATGTACCCAAATGAGTGAATGTAAAAAGATTATAAACTGTGTGTAATGATTTATTTTTATTCGATTGATGAGAATTATTGCTTTCGAATGGGTATTAGATAGGGTAGTGAAAATCGATAATTCGCTGATCATTTTTAGAAATCGATAAAAATTGCAACGTCTTGTTCCTCAGATTTTCCACTTCTTACCTTCAAACCTCCTTTGAGGTTTTATAAATTGCCAAGCTAAGAGAGACAAAAACCATACATTCAGCTCGATATGGATCAAAGTCACTCAAAATCAGTCAATGGATTCGAATTAGCGGCGAATTAGGTATATACAAATAGGAATGGCTTTGGGTCAAAATTCAGTCATGATCAAATCTGAAGGATGGGGTACTGAGGGGCAAAAATTGCCAAAATTATTCGTTTTCGAACCATATTGTGGCGAATCAAAAGTGGTTTAACATTCAAAAATCAATCTCCAAAATGAAATATGAAGGAGGTTCCCCTTGTTAAAATAAAAAAATATGTAGTTCCTGGTGTAATGTGCCTCTGCGCCAAACCGCCTTCTCCCTCCACCAATTGAACTACATCGCTGAAATGACGTGAAAAATTATCACATGCTTTTTGATGGTTTTGAGTATTCAGCCCTATTACTTTCCCAGTTAGGTTAGGTTCAGTTTTGCAATAATTCTGGGTTGTTCTTGTATCTTACCAACAAATTGAGATGGAGGGTAAAAGTTTGATTTGTGGAATTAGCAGAAGTACTGAATGTGCCGTCTAAAAGTTACGGTCTTTTACTCCCCCTCCCTCTCCATTCCTAACTTCGCCTTACCGCTCCGAAAAAGTAGCTTTTTGTGTCCGTTTTTTGATGTTTTTCAAATTTGTCCCACCCATATCATCGTTGAAAATTATTAAAAATTGGATAAAAATTTGACAAAGATGTGAAAATGAACTGAAAACATGGAAAAAATATTTGAAAATCATCGAAAATTAGGTAAAACATTGACAGAAATGAGTAAAAATTGACCAAAAATTGTTTAAAAATGAGTAAAAATTTGACAAAAATGGATCAAAAGTAAAGAAAATTAATCAAAAATTTCGAAAATATGTGAAAAATTAATCGAAAATGTGAGATAAAATTATTAAACATCATCGAAATTTGCGTAAAAATGCAGAAAATTGATCAAATATCACAAGAAACATAGCATTTTCAAACATTTTTGCTTAATTTTCACCCAAATTTCAATTATTCTTAACGATTTTTTCTTTATTACAGGTTAATTTTCAGCTAATTTTCAACATGTTTTTCATATTTTAGGCCAATTTTCACCTTTTATTCTACATTGTTTAGGCGTTTTTATCTAATTTATGCCCCATTCTCATTGATTTTAACGTTTTTTTTTTTTTTCATATTACGGGTCAATTTTCATATATTTTTCTATGCTTTTTTGTGATTTTTTATAAATTTTCTACATTTTTCAAGTATTCCTGTCACTTTTTCATCCAATTTTCGATGACTTGACGGTTTTTTTTTATATTATGGGTCAATTTTTGTATATTTTTCAACATTTTTATCTCATTTTTGTCAATTTTTTTCCCAATCTTCGATAATTTTTTCACGATTTTTTTATTATTGAGGCCAATTTTTACATTATTTTCAAAATTTTTTCGTTATTTTTGATCAATTTTCTGCATTTTTGACTCATTTTTGTTAACTTCTTAGCAAATTTTTCAAGGTTTTTTGCGATTTTTTTCATTATTGAGATACAATTTTCGCATTATTTTCAAAATTTTTTCGTTATTAACACGGATGTATCTTAGGGTCGGTTACCTTTCTGTGAAAACGTTACGTTTTTGATGTAATGTTTTTGATTTTTGAACTTTATGCTAAAATGTTAACATGGTTACGTCTTAAGGATTGAAAAGTTTGATAAAACTCACAATGGAAGATGAATTTGGCTGATTTTTCGACTTCATGTTAAAATGTCTGAGTTGAGTATTTAATTTTTGATTTGAAGATTTTGATCAAAAACTTGCGATGAAAGATGATTGTAAAGATTTTTGGACTTGATATTAAAATGTTAAAACTCGCGATAAAAAATGATAATGAATAATTTTTGTACTTTATGTTGAAATGTTGACATGGATTGAATAAAAATGTGATAAACGACAGAAAATAAAAGAATAGAAAAACAAAAAAAAAAAAATTAAACAAAAAAAAAATGATGATTATGAGTGACTTTTGCACTCTATGTTAAAATGTTGACATGGATGTCTAATTTGAAAAAATTAAAAAATTAATGAATTTAAAAAATAGAAAAAATTATAAAATCAAAAAGTCCAAGAAATGAATTCATTTATTTAGAGTGCAATTAAAAAAATTATGATTTCTGCACTTCAAAAAAGTTAAAGATGATTATGAGTGACTTTTGCGTTTTATGTTAAGTTTATGATTAAAAAAAAAAAAAAAAAAAGTAATAAAGTAAAAAATAAAAAAAATAAAAAAATTATTAATTTATTCAACTATTTATTTCTTTGGATAAAAAAATAGGGAATTATTGCTGCACTTTATATTAAAAAGTCCAAGTTAACTAAATGTGAACAAGTATTGGTGAGTTATTGGTGTACGTTTTGGATGAAATGTCAAGTATGAGCTGGAAGTAAAAAGCGTAATGATTGATTTTTATGTTGAAATGGTTAAGTTGGATAAATGTGCAAAAAAATTGCCGAGTAGAAGGTGTATGTTTTTGATACGAACATGTTACATATCCATGATTTAGAATTTTTCTCTGAAGGGGAAAAGTGCCTAAATTTTTTTTAATCAATTTTCTGCATTTTCAACTCAAAATTTTTTTCCTTGTAATTGATCCCAAAATATCTTGCTCGACGACCCATATTTCGTCAGATAAAGTTAAAAAGGAGCGAGAACTCTTTAGATCCGTGTTTAGAGCATAAAAAAGGTCTAGTACAAATAAATGCGGCTTATGTTCCCACTTTCCCTTATTCAATGTTACTTTTTCATGTTTATGTTTACTTATGCAGTAAGTTTTTCAGCTCAGGAGTACATTCATCTATCTTAACCGCCGGTACCCTTTTGTTTAATTTTTCTTTTCAAATCTTATCTCCAAAGCTTACATTTTTTGGGTAACTCGGTTCCCTTTTCCCTGCAAATACGTGCTTTAATTCTATCAAAAATGGAATCTAGGTTACCTATTGCTGAAAGTTTTTTATTTTTATGAGATAACCATCGCATTGTGGTATGAAATAGACGTGAAAGAAATCAATTTGCTAAGGGTCATCTTGTTCAACGAGTACGATGAACTTCGAGTGCGTCAGAGAAGATGGATAATTCGATAGTTCAAATCGTGAGTAATTATTCGGCGAATAAAGGCGAGAAAGCTTGTCCGGCGAGTACATAGTATAGAGATACATATTACATGGGTGTATTTTACTGAGTATAGTACCTTTACCTAAACTACGTCAAACAGTCGGTGTCATTGGTTTACGTTCGTAAGCTTTACATGGTCACTGTGTAGTATGTACCTACTCGTATCATTTAACCCAATTTTTGTAAACTCCTTCAATACCTCAAGTTCGGCTGACGATTTTATTATGTATATTCGCACTAAAGCATAGTACCTGGACCTGCTACCTTTAATACAATATCTATTTATCTATCTATCTATCTACGTCAAAGCTGACAACGGTAATTAAAATTTACGTAATCGATATTACCATAAATATTACGCGACCAGATATAGCGAACCACAAATCCAGTATTAATTATACGAAAGTGTTACACACGCCACATCACAGCGAACGGAGCGCATCTCTTCAGTATAAAATTTGACACTGTTTCTCATGTATTTGTACAGTGACGACGATTTGCGAGATCCTTAAAAGCGATCGAGTCGAGGCGAAAAAAAGGAAAAAGACTTAACCAGACCAGCAATCTGCAACACAGCGATTCGTTTTGGTCTATGGGTGAGAATGAGTATGACGCACGCGGACTCTCGTGTAAAGTACACACTTAATCGTGATACTATTATTACGATTACGAGTATCTCTACCTCTACCTCTACTTCTACCTGTGTATAGTGAACCGCACCGTGTAACTGTTCAACCTTGATAGATCTATCTATCTATAAACTGCAGCACAATGTTAAGGTTTAATACGTTACGTCACCGAATTTGCGGCAACCACGAACAATATAGAATAAAAAATCCAGCACGATGAGCGCGGTCGGCGTGCCGATTCGCAGGTGCAGCGCAAAACGACATCGACAGGCAAAGGTGGAAAAAAAAAATTGAAAGAAAAAAGATAGTATCAGGAACAGGCACTCGGTTATGGCGAAGAAAATCGTGACTAGTGTAAAATTTCTTGTTAAAAAGCTCTGTATGTGTTATCGTGCTTGGTCTATCGTACATGTGCGGAAAGAAAGAATAAAAAAAAATTTACGAAGGGAGGATCAGAATTCGCATACAATACGAAATACTGGTTTTCTTGGTGCGCTGTGCTCGGTGCTGTGTCTGGTTATAATTGCAGGTATAGGTTAGATTGGAAGTACCTAACCTGATGGATAATACGTAATGTAAATAAATCTGATAATTGTGAGAAAAATTCTCTGCAACAGTCGAGTCGGTGATTAATTTATACGTAGTGTTTCTCGGGAAAGCCCGCTATTATATTATACGAGATGAGAAGTTTTCCCGACTGCAAATCTAAATGGGTATTCGTATTACATTATGCCAGCTGAGATTATCGTTTTTTTTTTTTTTATTTCAGTGCGAAAATTTTTATTAGCCTATCTTAAAATCTTAATTCGTAATTACCTCGGTAATAGATATCTTATTCGCTATTTCCATCGAAATATTACTAATACACGACAGAGAATATTTTTACTCAGTATTATGTCCCTGAGTATTTGTCGAATGTCATTGGGAGTTGGAATTGTATGAAAATTCAAGTTCTCGTTTACCAAAAATTTTCGCCAATTTGGTTCATAATATACCTTTGCTCGGACATAGTTGAAAAATGAAGAGCATTTACAGGATATTTGCTCGAAGGCTGTTCGGACTGTTCATCCAAATAGAGTTGATAATCCCGAAGTGCAAATATTCAAGTGCATTTTTTTTTTCTTTTTGGTTACTGATTAATAAACATTTATCGTTTGGTTCGCATATTCTAAACGAGCCTATTAATTTTGGTTTAGATTCTAGAGGAATATTTCAATGATAAATTTTTATATGCCCCTTGAATCCAAACCAGTTCAATTCAATATTTGAGAAGAGAGGTTAGAAAGGTAGAAGGTATAAATCAGGTACAACAAAGTTTTCAATCTGTTGTTAAAGGCCCCTAACGTTTCTCAGCTTTTTAATTGATGCCAAAATCCGAAAGTTTGATACTTCGCGGTAGATGAAAAAAATGCTCTAGTTGTTACTGTTGGTAGTGAGACTAGTAACATTCACTATCGCAAAAATTGATTTTTCAAAGGGTTCAAAAACACAAAAATTGCCCCTTTTTGAGCTAATTTATAGAGAATCAAATGTTGTGTAACATATCCAAAAATCAACCTTCCCGAATCAATGGAGCGGGGGGGGAGATATGGGAGTTTTCCCTATTTTTGGCCCTGAAAAGGGCTTTTTCTCCCCTACCTCCCCCCCCCCCCCAAATTGAGCTGGGAAGTTGAAATTTGGTATGTACATTCAGTTCTGGTCCTAGATATGCCTTTTGGAGGTTCCAACTTTTTAGCTCCATTACACCCCCTCACACCACCAAAAAAAGTGATTTGTTGGTATTTTTTTTTTTTTATTTTAAATCCCCTTCAAATTGAGCTAGGAAGTTGAAATTAGGCATGTACATTTAGTGAGGACCCTAAATGTGCTGTTTTGCGGTCTCGTTTTTTCAGCCCCATTGCAACCCCTTCACAGGCTTGAATATGTGGTTTTTTGGTTGATTTTTCTGATTTTTGAAGTTCTTTCAGTTTGTTCCTCACATAACTCCCCACCAAATCGAACTAGGAACTTGAAATTGGGTATGTACATTTAGTAGGTGCTCTAGATGTGCCTTTTGGAGGTCTCCACTTTTCAGCCCATTTCATCCCCTTATAGTCCTAAATATGGTTTTTTTTTGGCGATTTTTCTCATTTTTTGTATTTATTCCTCGCATAACTCTTCTTCAAATAGAGCTAGGAAGTTGAAATTAGGCATGTATATTTAGCAGGAACTCTAGATGTGCTTTCTGAGGGCTTCGACTTTTTTTTGTATTTTATTTTGTGTTTACTTTAATTTTTTTTTTCATTATGATATGAGGGTGTCTAGTGGCTCTGTTATAAATAAAAAAATAAATTATAACAAAATTAACGGGCCGTAGTTGGCCCATGCCGAGGGTAAATTGTAGTGAAAAAATTACATCCTAGAACCTATACGACCATGAGTTATTTCACTTTGTCTGAAATTGTGCAAATTCACCCCAGACCTGTTACTGGTGCATTTGGATGACCATGGTACCTGTGGATGACCCAGAATAAGTTTAGAATGTGATGAAAAAATTACGTTCCAAGAGCCATACGTGAGGCGTCATTTCAATTTCTGATATTTTTTCATTGTTTTTAGATAGTTTTTCAAAATTTAATTTCTACCTCCCCCCCCCCTCTCATGAGTCAAAATCAAAGGTTGAATATTTGTAAAAAAATTTTTACATTCGGCGTTTAATACTTGGGCTATTTCCATTATCATGAAACTAAGCTAGAGCTTTTATGGCATTTAGATTTAGGCGTCTTGAATGTGCTTTTCAAAGTTTCAACTCCCTTTCCTCCCCTCATCTCAACCTTATACATTCCTACCCCGGCTCAATCAGAAGAGAAGATATGCGCGGGAAAAATTCAAGAAACGGTAGACAAAATCCTCTAAACTCTCCACGATACAACTTTTTTAAAACTTAGGCGGGGAAAGGGGGGGGTTTGCAGTTGGACAGAATAATTGAAACCTTTCAAAAGATACAGTCGAGCTTGTTTGTAAATCTATATGCCAAGTTTACGTCTCCTTGCTCAATTTTTAATCGAAATATAAGTGGAACTGATATTTTTTGAGACCAAAAAAGAGGGAAACTACCTATATCTCCCCCCCCCCTCCCTAATTGGTGAATTTTGAATGCGGTACACAACTTTTAATACTTTTTCGATTGGTTCGGAAACAAAAAATAAAATAATTTTTGCTCAGTACCCCCTCTCCCAAATTTGGGTATAACAGATTTTTCACCCAGCGGTCATCCAAACTCATATAGATTTGATCTGCTCCTGACCTAAACCACCAATACTTGAATTTGACCGATTTTGGACGATGCAGAGCACAATGAATGATTGTAGTTCTTAGGAAAAAAATAAATAAATAACTTTGAAAATCCCTAAATAGTTATCTGACGGTCCAAATAATTGCGGCCCATCCTCTTGCGTCAATTAGGAGGGTAGATATGAAGGTTATTTCCCTTTTAAACCGTGAAAAACAGCTGTTCCACGTATATCTCTCTTACAAATTGATTTAGAGAGTTGAAATTTAACATGTAGTTTTATTGAGGATACTAGATGTGCCTTTTGAAAGTTGCACCTTTTGAGCAGCTCCATTGCACCTCCTCGCAGTCCTCAGAAATGTAGTTTTGGGCCGGATTTTCTTATCTTTCATGTTTGGGCACACGTAACTCCCAACCAAATTAAGCTAAAAGGTTGAAATGTGGTACATAGATTTAGTCGGGATCCTGGATGCGCGTGTGTGTAGGTTTGGGAGGGGGTTTTCCTGCTATCGACTTCAATATTTGTCTGTGCAGCCGTACCACAGTTTAATGAAAATCATCGCAGAGCACTCTTTGTTTCATGTCATGAATGGATAATTTACATACTTCCTTCACTTTAGAAAAATCAGGCTCAGAAAGCGATTCATTACGATGCTTTTTTTTGAGATCTGGTATTTTTGTATGGACCATGCGATGCGTAAATTGGGTATATTTAATTACTTATGTCGACCTGTTAGACGCAACTGAGCTGGGAGCGAAATAAGTATACAGAATTCATGTCTCCAACAATCCGTTTAAAAAATTTTTGGCTTTGTCTGATGTAATTTTTTGTTTTGTTTTCCAGCATGAATTACAATGCTGAGATTTAACTGGTTGTACAGATACAATGTCACCATTTTCAACATCACTGATCTTGCACGTGTTTTGTGTAGGTAAGTAAAAGTTTTCAGTTCTCATTTTATATGTATCTACTTATTTGTCTGTCGTGTCGATAACGAAATCTCACCGTCTTGTAACTTACAAGATATTTTTGTCGTGTGGTGAAATAATTCTACTAGATAATTTCTCGGTATCGAAGCTATAAAACATTTTCAGGGTAGTTTCTTGTTAGGTATAGGCTCATCGTTTGCAGTAAAATTGCGGCTACAGCTATACCTACTTTTGGCACAATTTGCGTAAAGTACTAAGAAATTATTTCGATCGAGTATTTCTTTTATAGAATTGTTGTTCGGTATGTATAGGTATAGTGTGTGTATAGACTGTTATGATGTATTAATAAACATATAATGTGGAGATAATGTATCAAGGTTGAACTACCACATGTGTAGTATGCATGTAGTTAACTAGTTATGTACTATGTAAAGTCGACTGCCAACTTTAAGAACGGAAACGCCATTTTACTAAGAATTCTTGTTTTGGGAATTCTGCTTAATGAAGAAATTTTGTCGATCTCGATATGACGGCAATTATGTTCACATGTACTACTCAAATGTACTCAGTACCTACGAAATTAATTGAAAATATGCGAAATTACCGGTCCGAGGTATCCGATGTCCGACTCGCGTCATAATAGAAGAATAATAATTTTAAAAGTATTGTTGCGAATTTTTGATACCTATACTTAGGTAATTCCGTGGTTGATGATACGTAACGTGTAGGTTAAAAATAGTACCTACTCGTGCACTGTAGTCTATCGAGGATATACTCGATAACACACATTTTCTCGCTCACCCTGATGACCGGCTATAATATCTTCAATTTGCAGACGACTGCCATACTGCCCTCGGTACAACGGCGTAATTTACAATTTTATTGATTCATTTTGTGGTTTTAATATCGGCAGTTTGAGCTAGAAATAAAATCAGGAAGTTCATCTTTCGTCGAATTATGTTTTCTGGGTAGCCGAGTAGATTTTATAGAAATTAGCCTATGGATGGTAGAGACGTAAGAGTTGATTAGTTGAAAAATTTAGAAACCTGAAGTTTTGCGAGGCCTCCTAGTACAAGCTATTGATTTGAGAGAAGGACGATATGGAGGTGTTATATGGGCGTCGACTTGTTGCCCTGTGACACTAAGACATGAATTTGGTGGACAGAAAGCTTAGATTTGAATAAAAAATATATACCCAATTAACACTACCCCAGGTAGGTTGTGCTTCTAACAAGTCTCTACTTTTACTCCTAAATCTCGTCTCCATTTCGGTCTTCATACCGCTAAAAAGTGGTACGTTGCTACTTTGATTAACTGATTAATGCTGTGGGATGAATCATAATCGGACGTTCACATAATTATTCTAATTTTACGACATAAAAAAATAAAAAGGGCCCTTTCAAAAATCCATGAAATATTTTTTCATCTCTTAAATCGTTGACCATATCAAAAGTTTGGAGATAAGTCGATTGGATGGAAATTTGTGAACATGAAGCAGTAGCAAAAATTCGCTGAATTCTTCAAAATACAAAAGACGACTCGTTGAACATCGGAGAAAGATGCATTGAAACAATTATTTAGGCTTTAAACGACATACAGTTACAAATAACGTATCAACGTTTCGGCCACATCCTGTAGCCTTCTTTAGGGCATGTAAATGACTGATCATGACTAACAATTAAATTATGGATAAAGCTTTATATACCTCAACACCTTCCACTTCTATCGTGGGGTTGAGAGCATATGTGTGCAGAAATTCGATGAATTTTCATTTCTTAACCCCCTTGTACCCAAGATAAACCAGACATGCTAACAAGTTATGCTAGTGATGGATATCAAGTTGACCATCAAAGTAAATCAGTTTTTCAGGTAGCATACCTAGCCCCTGAAAATTAAGCTTGAAATTGATAGGCTATTTTATAAGACTTTAAAAATCCCAGCAGAGAAAAAGAAATATCATGTTCCACAATGCATAACATTCTGTAACAGAGGAAATATGAAGTTGTGTACAACAGCATTGGGT
>FIZR01012393.1:0-12552 GCA_900060175.1 Ferrisia virgata
TTTTTTGGTATAGGTACGATTTTTTTTTTTTTTTTTTTTTTTATGGAGTGCTTCAACAACTTTACGTAAGGGGAAGGGTCAGCGAATCAGATTGAATTCGTGAGGCTTAGGAGTTCAAAATGTGTTTCGGAAGTTCGCAGACTGTGAAAATGAAATTTTCAATGCGGGAAGTGCGCGTACTGCGGTGCTCCGATTTTGATGAAAATTTGATAGCTGGAAAGAGCGTATCAAAAACCCCGCAAATTCAAAATTTTTGTTTTCCAAGTTGATTTTTCGTTTTTTTAAACGAATTTTCAAAGACTATTATTGCACGTACATATATGTATTTGTGTGAAAAATCTTTTTTGAAAATTCGCAAAAAATCGAACAATCAACTTGGAAAACAAGCTCTTTCCAACCATCAAATTTTCATCAAAATCGAAGCGTCGTAGTTCGCGCACTTTCCACAGTGAAAATTTAATTTTTACGGTGTGCTAATTTTCGAAGCTGATTGCGAATCCCTAAAAGTGGTATCCGATCGAGCTGCGCCAGCGCCAATGGATTGAGAAGACGTAGAAACTCAAAACGCAGCGTTTGGGTGTATCGCGAAAAGTTTCAAAAACAGTTAGGTGAGCCATATTCGAGAAAAACTCGAATTTTTTCGAAAATTACTAATTTTAAGAACGCCAAACATCGCGCCTCGCTTTGAGAGATCGGGCCTAAATTTTGTACGGTGTCTTCCATCTACACTACACTCAGAATCAGTATGGTCAGGGAAAAAGATCAGAAATGTGAGGTAGCTTTTTTTTTTCCTCGCACATATAGGTTTATGGTATATCTAATATGTCTGTAGCATGTATACCGATCATCGCGATCTACGTAGGCGTACCATCTGCTGCCGTAACGTGAAAGAATATGTGTAATGTGTAGTCTACGTTACTCGTACGTATGCGTAATGTACGCGTACAGTACAGTACATTACAGTACAGTGTACAGTGTACAAGTAATACACGATTGACGAAACGAGGTCGGACGTAGGGGCGGTGCTCGACGTCGGCATTGCGGTTCGAAACAGAAATACGGCCAAGGAAGCGTATCATTTTGTTGAATGGAAGGCTGGGAGCGTCGTTCTACTCGTCGACCCTGACATTGAATGTCAACCTACGAAGATTGCCCACCGAGATAATTCAGCCCTTGAACTTGATTTCAATATTCAGCGCATCTGCACACACACACACACACACACACACACACACATATTTGTACACACATCGTGGCACTACGTACACGTACGTTACGTAGACTAGACGTACACGTATTTACTACCGCTCAGCAGACAGCGGACAGCGGACAGCGGACAGCGGACAGCGGACAGCGGTAGCAATTTTGCTGCCTAGGGTAGTTAGTTCGTAGTTCGCTTCCTACCGTATTTTCGTTTTTTTTTTTGTTTCTGCGCTGATTGCGAAACGTTGACGTTGCGTTGACGCTCAACGAATATATCAACAAGCGAACCACTCGAATCCGTGCACTCCGATCTGTACGAAACTCGGACAGTTGGAAAGAGCGTATCGCAAAATTCAAAGTGGCAATTTCTTGCTGCGCGAGTTAATTTAGACGCCATCACTGCGGTGGCTTCTAATACTTGAAAATAGCGTTAAACGTATCGAATGTGTAACATTCGTGTGAAAAAAAAAAATCAATTTTCAAAAACGCGAATTGCGAAGCGAAAGTTTTAAAAAAGGTTACACCTTAAATTATCAATTTTACTATGCCGTTTTCGAAGCCACCTCGAAGCTGCCGTAATCAACTTGGGCAGATGAAAGATGAACATGTGGTGACGACGCTACCTACACTGCCGACTAAAGTAATTTACTTGTGACGAGTGGAAATGTGTAGCCGTGCCTTAGGATCGGCTGGAAAACTGCGTTAGTCGATTCGGTATAGCTAATTGCCTATCATCGAACGCTCTCACATATTTGCTAAGCTTAAGGCTATTTTTAAATTTTGAAAACCGCCCCCGAAACGCGTCCAAACGAACTTCGGTAACCAAAGCGTTGGCACTCGAGGTTTTCCGACATGCTGCTTCCTTCTGTTCGAGTTTCGTTCGTATCGTAGTCGACGAATTCGGATGGTCGCATCGCGAGTAATGGCGATATCAGCAGCAAAGAAAGAAAAACTCACTTTTTCTGTTGGCGTACTTCGAACTGCTCAGATCCTCCAACAAATTATCCAACTCGGATAAATTATTATTGAACGACGACGAAATTTTGGTACCGCCGCCGGATTTCGCGTATTTACCAGACAAGTCATTCTGGTACAACGGACTGCTCGGCTGTAATCAAAATTAAAACTATATAGATTTGTATCATCCGTAATTTATTCCCAAGTTACCAACGTAATATACATATTACGTTGATATCTAGCTACCTAGATCTACACAACAGTCGTACAGATAGCGATCATTCAGATGTACCGTCTACTCTACATCGTATCTATACTGCTGAATAAGTTGCCTACACGTGAACGATGAAGGAGTCGCGATTCGTAAGCGAAAACATGTGTCCAAAAAAAAATACAGCTACATCCGTATAAAAATAGGTGCGCCAATGTGTACATTGTACATATTCGAAAGTTGGCAAAACACTCAATATTCGGCGTTCAAGTTTTTTTTATTATTTTTTTTTTTTTTGGCGTACACGCGCACGCGCTCAATTCTGCGATACGAAGCATTCATTCGATGAGCAGAAAAATACACCCGCAAACGTGTTGAGAATTATTCGCAAGCGCACGTTTCTATGATCCGCGATATAAAAAAAATCTAATCGTTTTTCGCTTTCGTCTTCTTTTTTTTTTTTTTTTTTTTTTTTTTTTTTTTTTTTTTTTTTATTTAAAAAATTAGAAATGTTATAAACGAGGAGAGAAAAAAAATAGTAAGCCTAGAAAAAATTTTACGCGCGAAAAAAAAATTCTACACACGAACTTTTAAGCGCGTACAAATCATAGGCGTACCCAGAAATTTTTAAGAAGGCTCGATCTTTGCGAGGGCGAAATTTTGAAAAAAAAAGTGATATTTTTAAGCGATAAAAAGTGCTTTTTTGGTTGTTTGGGTTTCAAATTTTGAAAACTCATTGAGAAAGTGACGTGTTTTCGATGATTTGGCTACTAAACTCGGTGTAAGTGTAAGAAACTTTCAATTTTTTCACGCCTGGGGGGGGGAGAGGGAAGGCTATAGCCTTGGTAGCCCTCCGGGTTCGCTACAGGTACAAATAAAATTTTATTCGCGATGTAAATTCAAAACGCACTTTATTGCTGTCAATTTCCGTAAGGCTGTCGATATAGTAAACAAAATTTCGTCACGAAAGTATCGCCATTCTGTTGTAAAAATAGAAAAAAAAAAAAAAAAAAAAAAAAAAAAAAAAAAAAAACCAGTACGAAGTAAATTTTAAACATCACTTTTGGTGTATAAATGAAAAAAATAAAATAAAATAAGGTCGATCAGGCTAACTGTAAACGCTTCTTGTATTTTCATTTTTTTCCTTTTGTTTTAGCATACCACTTGAAAGTACATAGTTTAAGCTATCGATTCGTGAATTGAAAAATAATTTCGCACGAACCGAATCCTAATTACGAAGTGTTGACAACTACCCGGCAAAACGTGCGTAATTGTAAACACACGCGAAGGAAGAAATTAAAATCAGCGCAAAAAAATTGAAATTTAATAATTTTAGCAAACTATCGAAACGGTAAATATTTGAAATTTTATAATTTTAGTAAACGAATTCACCGAGCAAAATAACAATTTCGTCGTTATAGACACGAAATAAACTACGTACAATGAAGACAGGTAACTTCAAATCGACACTAAAACTAGTCACAAAAGTTGAAAACAAACGCACAGAGTAGCAGCTATTACCGGTATTTACAATTGATTTAACAAAATTTCAACCGGATAAATTCGAATAAAGATTTCAAAAAGCGTGCAAAATTTTAAAATATTCGAGAGTTCTGAAGAAATTCTGATATTCGAGGATATTACCTACTTTCATTTAATGCAAAAATCAATACCGACAGCCACATTGTGTACGAATTTGAAAATTTTTCACGCCATTATTTATTTAACGGTATCTGTTTTCAAGCTCGACTCGCTGTTAATCGAATTAATTCGAATGCTTCGTTTACAATTAGCTCGATCGACTTTAAGAAATTAATTAAATGCAAAATTTCAGCGTTGGACTTACGATGTTTCGTAATGGAATGCGTCTGTTTAGGCCGGAAAATGGTATTAAAAAATTGCGGAAATCGGAATAGAAATCAGTAATGCAGAAAGTGATGACCCCCCCCCCTCCCTCTCGCCTCGTCTCGCCATTCAATAATCAACCATTGGCAAGTTATCAACTATACACGAGCGAAGTATGTACTTTACTGTATTTGTAAGTTTTGACTTAAGCTTATAGTTTAAACATATAGATAACGCTGCGATACGTATCGTCAATAATATGAAACGTAAATCGAATAAATAAATAAATAAATAAATAAAACCGATTGTACGCGTATATTACATACACGCGCTACGTACTTACCGAGTTGGGTGGAGATTTTGTCGATCTACCAGAACTGGATTTGTCAAATTTCGACGTAGAATTAATGGTAGCGTAGTCGCCTCGTGACAGCGATCCGTTCAACGAATTGTAATTTGGTGTTATACGCCCCGAAGGAGCGGGTGGTGGTGGGGATATCGTATTTTGTAAATCGGCGAGTAACGCGTCTGAAAACAGAAAAAAAAAAAACAACAGAAATGTAATCGATGAGTTGATTGGTTGAAAATAAATAGGAATCTGGCTCGTCCAATACTTCGAGTGAGGTAGGTTACGCGTTTTTAATATTTCAGCATTTCGAAAAAAAAAAAAAAAAAAAAAAACAATAAACAATAAACATAAACTTCTAATTATACGCGATACGCGTACGCCTGCGTATATGTAACTTGAATGCATCCATTGTCAGGGCAATGCTACTCGTCTGGTGGACAGGTCTTGTATGCATTTTTTTTTAGCGAAGTCTTTTTCCAGCGCCTTTCCATTTTTCATCGTTTAAAATGGGTACATTCTTCGCAGTTGTTACGAGCTCGCGTCGCAAATATACTTCGTTCGATAATTATATACTCGCACATCGCGCCATCTTTACCCGGAATAAGAGAGCTCCTAACGAACAATGTCCGCCTTCTGGAGGAGAGGAATTTTCCGACATTTCCTTCGAGTAATGCGATATTTTTGCGTGGAACGCGAATAGGATGGCGGAAAGCTGACGACTGGATCCGAATTCGACGCAAGTTTGGACATACGCCGAATGTAGGTCTAGGTGTAGGTTACATCATCACACGTTAGACAAGTGTACCTAATTTACATGAAAGTCGACTCGGCGATAAATGCGGCAAGCGTCCTGAGGTATATGAACGAAGAGCACGCGTGCCACGGCCACGTGACGAGATGCGCACGAGCACGAGCACGAGCACGAGCACGAGCACGTTCGAGTAGTGTAGTTGGTACCCCGACGGGTCGGTGGTGGACTCAGCTCACTTACCTAGACGATGATCCCAATGGCTTTTGGTCGGATATTCTTTGAAAGTGACTTTTTTGCCTTTAGCCGAGCCAGCGGCATGCTTGGGCGGTAAATTGAAATTAGAACGCATATCGATAAGTTATGTTATTCGCGTATATCACGGCGCGGCGCGCCGCAGCACTCCCGAAGGCGGCTGGTACGACGGCGATGACGATCGCCGATAGTCGCCGATTCACACAACCAGAACGGAAATCGTTTTCTTTTCGTTTCGCATCGCATCGCATCGAACGAACGAAGCGCACCGCTCAAATATAAATGCGCGAAAATTGCGAACACGATATTTCAAAAATTCATGGTTTTGGGTGGCGGCGACAGCGGCGGCAGCCGAGCAGCAGCACCCACACGCCACACCGTCACCCCGGCCGCATCTTTAAAAAATCAAGGTCACCTATACGCGCGAATGTACACGAGGTATAGTGTACGAGTACACAGACACAGACACAGACACACTACCCATAAGTACCTTAGCATACTTACTACATAGTAAGCACACTACTACTACTACTACTACTACTACTACTACTCGTATACCAGCCGAATGCTGAAATAAACGAAAAACTATCGTAGTTCAGGGACGTCGCGTCGTTCAAAAGTTTTTGTTTTCATAGGCTGAACGTTCTTTTTTTGTTTTTTCAGCACCACTCCTCCTCCTCCTCCTCCTCCTCCTGCTCCTTCTCCTCCTCGCAGCATCCGATGATTATTACCGGTTGCGAAACCTAAGGAGCACCGCGACGCGACTCGACGTAATATCGTTGGCGTCGTAAGCGAACGATTAAGAATGGGCGCGGATGCGGACACGGATACGGGCAACGTGAAGTAGAAAAAACGACGACGACGACGACGACGACAACAACAACAACAACAACAAACAAACAAACCGTGTACTCGCTATTCGGCGTGAAATATTACAGGGCAGCGCCGCGCCTATCCGCCCAGCCTTACGTACGTACGTACAATCAAGAATAGATTTACCTTGATTCTGTTCGCTTTAAAAATTGCCAATTTTTACGCCGCGCAATTTGTCATATACGAACGAGTACATACCGCAAAACGCTACTGATTTTCTGCTCGCTTTTATTTTCTCACCAAATTGCGATAACTCTCGAATCCTTCATTGTGGCTGGTTACTCTCGCTGCTCGCTTACAAAAGGCAACACAGGTGTCCAGCGACCTGGCTACTATATACGTACATCTTATTTCTAGTACAGCTAATATCGTCTTATTCACGTTACATTCGTATCAATTGGTCCAGCCATTACCTAGACACACAGCTAATCACTGGTCACTAAGCGACGAATCGTTTAAATCGACGATTACAAAAAGTTCTACGTTCACTGCTCATCCATATATATGCGGAAACCAGGAATTGGAATAACGTCAACTTCAACAACAGCTAGAAGTAGACGTACGTTTAGTCGGTAAAATTTTTTTTCTCACCTTTTAATCCGATCACAATTCGCGAAAAAAGAATAGAAAACTCGGCATTACGTACAATGTACAGTGCGAGTATACTCGTGTATGGGTAGACAGTTGAGTACAATATGATATGTGTATGTATTACACAGGTATGCGTATTATGTGATAAGGATGGCGATATTTGGTACGAAAAATATCGATATGCGATATTTGGAAAACGTCGCTTCGAGTGAATATGAAATTTTGTTATTTTACTGCAATTGAGAAACACCAACGAATGCAGTTTAATTTTCAGAACAATCTAGCTTCCAGCAATTTTGGGTAGAAAGTTGGAAATTTTTAAAAATGATCTCAGATCTTTAGGAAAAAAGTTCGCATCGAAGTAATGGTTGCAATTTCAAGTTTCGAAACATTCTTGCAATTTAGAATTCGTAATAAATCGAATAAAAAAAATCATTTAAAATACCATATCGTAGGACTGAAAAAAAACGTGAAAAAGTAAGGCATATCGATACGTAGCGGTATCGAAAGGAAGAATTTCGATTTCTCGATACGTATGGTATCGGTATGGTCGTCACTATTGTGTGCACAGCCAGTGACTAGGCAACACACAACACATACCGGGTCTTATGTTTGCCTAGCCTCCGGAACCGTAGCTCGCTGCGGCTGATCTACTCCAATTCAAGAAAATTTTTTATCCTATTTCGTTCAGGTTTTTCACGCGAGTGCAGCTCGAGAACCAAAATACGTATAGAGATTTGGAGTTTATTCGAGGAAAAAGAGAATTTTTTTTTCACCTACATCACCCACGATGTAACCGATGAAATAACGAGTAAAACGTGTGCCAAAACCTTCAATTTTCATAATTTTTGTTAAATTATAATTATGCGATCGACTTTACGTCGTTATTGTGAGAAAAAAATATCGCCTTTTTCAATGCCGAAAACCGCGTGTCTCTCTCTCTCTCTCTCATTTAGATGAGCAAATTACGAACATTTGAATTCTTGAAAATAACATGGAACGGAGTTTTTTCAAAATTTCGTTGCTATTTTTGAGAATTTCATGGAAGAAAGATCGACGGATGAGGGTACCAAGCACACGGGTAGTTTAATTGACGTATGGTGAGAATAAGTTTTCGAATAATTCAACAAAAACGGCGAAAATTGTAGGTTATAGCGCACGTTTTTCTCATAATTTTATCAACTTCTCGCTTCGCTATCGCGCCATTACTAGAAACCAACCACATCGCCGCGGTCCAGATTAAATTCTAATTTTTGTCGAAAAACTTTCAAATCTGTACCTATTTCGGTTCTCGAACTACGAAATCGGATAAATATTTTTTTGATTCAAAGCGCGTCTGCATATGCTCGTGCCGCCTTGGCATTTGGAAAACTGAAAACTCTACAGCCAGATTCGAAATCAACCCTTTTCGAAATTTCCATTTTTATCCGTAGCACCGAACGTTTCGAAATCAAACCTTTTCAAAGGTTGGCTCTCACTTCCCTCAGCCCTAGTTAATACACCAATTTCGCCCTCCGTTCTGGAAGATGAGAAGCCAGCACGCGGCTTCGGTCTGCGCAAAAGTCCAATCCCCCACACCCGGTTACTCGGTTACTCGATTACCCGCGAAACGGATAGAACGAGTTCGCTGAACTTTTGACACGATGCACTGATATAAACTTTATATTCGCGTACATTCGCAGTGATTGCGAACTACTACGGTTAAAATTGAAATACACATTGCAAATCTTCGAGACGCCTACAGCTTTTGGCGTACGTAGACGATGAATTTTATAACGGGGGTAGACGAGATGGAACAACAGCTTGGCACGAGACGGCTTTTCAAGTAATACACACATTTAGAGTTACACAAATAACCGGGTTCCCGAATACAAACCGGATAGTATCCGGTAATAATCAAAATATTCCTGCGATTGGTCGTTTTTATCACCAGCCAATCGGGTGAAAGACAAAAAAAAAGATTCGTACGAAGAACGAAAAATAAAAAGATCAAATCGGTCGTGTCAAACGGGCAAAATCGTTTGCGATAAAAGCTTCTGATTCTCAAAGCAAACCGGATAGGCAAACTGGATAAACGCAGTGTTGCAAGAACCAACTTCGTTCTTTGCCTGGGCGTTCGTTAACTCCACTTCGTTCAATGAGCGTTACTGTTCGTTCTCCGTTCTTCGTTCTTCGTCCTTTCCCTGACGTTCTCGTTTCCGTTTCCGTTTCCGTTTCCACTTTTTCTTTAGCCTGACTTTTTACGTCATATTGTCAATTAAAACTGTATTATTACAGTCTATCGACCAACAGCGGATAAGGGGGGGAGGGGGAGAGGGGAGTGATATCGACAAAATATTTTTTATGGTACTAAAAAATCATTAAGACGTTTTTTTTTAGCCATATTAGGTATTTATTTTTATTTATTCATTTTTTTCGAACATTAAAATCATTTACTCCGCTCAATATCTACCAAAATCGCTCCAATTCGGTCGACCGGCAAAGTTTGGCAGCCGATTGAATATATATATGAGTGAGGATGAACTTGTGTCAAAATTCAAGCATATCCTAATTTTAGGGAGGGAGTGCTGAGATGTTGAAAATTCAAAAATTGTTTGTTTTGACGACAATTGACAAGGCAGCCAAAATTGTTGCAAATACATTACAAAAAAATTAACTGAAGAACGAAGAACGTAAGAACATTTATGCGCTCTCGTTCCCATTCTCGTTCTTTTGAAACATTCGCCTTTATTCTTTCCTAGTTCTCGAGCATCTTCTCAAGTTGTCCATTCTCGTTCCTGAATCGAAAATCGCATTCGGAAAACAATTCTATACCGATGGGTCCCGTCGATGGTGAGTTTGGATTGCGGCAGTGTTACCACGTCAATTTTTGAAAAAAACACTACATTTGACCACTTTTTCTGTGAAAAATCGCACTTTGTTCCCTATATTATTATTCGTAAAAAATCACGTTTTTAATAGCTTTCTTCGCAAAATATAACTCGTTTTCTCTACATACCTAACTGTTTAAAATCATTTTTAACGCCACTTACGACGTTCGTAATTTTAAAAATGATCAATTCTTCATAAATGTTGTGAAAATTTCATCATTTCAATCGAGAAATAGGAAAATATTTAATTGTTTTCATTTCACGTTCAATAACATTCACTTCTGCTGACACAACTGAACAGTGGAACACTGTTACTAATTCTCTTCACGGTCAAAATTAGAAATATCACGAGAATGAAGTAGAACTGTAAAAAAAAAAAATGAAATGAAAAGCACGGAGCACCTACCTTCTATCGAGTATCAAAGGAATAAAAATCATCTGAAATTTGAAATTTGACATTATACAAAATTTGAAAATTACGTTTCAGTAAAAAAAAAAAAAAAAAATGGAATGGAATAACGACGAAATTACGCGAATTTCGGGGAAAAATGTCTGTTTTAAGAAATTTACGAGATAAAACTGTAATAAATCCCTACAATCGCTTTTTTTGCATAAAAAAAAAATCATTAAAATCGCAAGCAGCAATGTGACTTTTCACTACACTCGGTAATCCCGGATTGAGGAGGGTAAGCCAGTAAGCTTTTGTGACAAGAAAATATTCAAAATCGAACGATAGATGATAATCATTTTTACATCGACAAAGACACTTAGCGAGGAGGACGGTCACAAAGCTAAAAAGATGCGATTTAACTTTATACGTTTTTCTGCACTTTGGCCCTCTACTGGGTAGTTGAAGTGTCGAATACAGACGGCAAAAATTAAGTTATTATTTTTCGAAAACAATGCGTGTAAAAAGTCCGAACCTATAACACGTATTACTCCTCGAACATTCGTTCGAAAAATTCATTCAGCTCGGAAAAGGGGATTACAATGTACCAAATAGGTCGAAATGGTTCTATTTCGCTAGATCGAAGTTGACATTACGCGGCTGGTTTTCGCGACAAAATTATACAGTTCGCAGTCCAGCCAGCTTTCGATTGGTTTCGAATTAATCGATACTGCTACGCGAAACTACGCAACAAACTTTTCGGAACTGCAAAGATTAAAATTAAAATTAAACACGCGCCTTCTCCCGTCGTGTTCATCTATCGCGGAGGAAGACTGGCCGGATCGGTACGGAGCGGCGAGCAGATTTCTACAGCCTTCTTGCGTACGCTCGCTGCGTACGTACTTTACGTACACGGTCAAATTTTGGGAAGCATATACGTAGTACGTTGCGTACGTATAACTAACTCTACGGACTAGGTAGAGAAGTACGTAGTTCGCGATGCGTTTTGAGAGATACCTATCCGTACTCATAGGATGTAGTATGTAGTATGTACGTGGAGTGAATTGAATGCAATAACTTGGTCGTACTAACGAGTACGAGTCAGAGTGAACGCACCTTTGGCGTACCATGGCAGTTCCCCCCCTCCCCCTCCCCTCCCGTATATAGGTGACGTAAAAAATATTCCATTTCCGCGAGCTCGCGTACAGCGTGCGGTAATACGTACGATCTATAAATAAACAGCGCAGCGGCACGAAGCGTACATTACCAGATTTGTCGGTGACCCTGTTCAACAACCGAACAACCGAACCGATCAAATTCAAAACCAGACCAATGTACGCGCAGAATACGATGAGTCGGTGAAATGTAAACAGCAGGTACTAAAAATGCGTAGGCGGATGGCCTAGGTAGCGAATGACGATATACTCGTATAATTTTTTTTCATTATTTCGTAAACCGCGCGACAACGAGACAGCGATCAACTGCACAGACCAAACAGGCGGTGCCACGCCAATAACCAGGTACATATGTACATATATACCGAAAGAAACGATAGCTCGTATAGAGACTAAATAATCGCCGACGAGTTCACTCGAACACACCACACACACCAGCAACGTAACTAGGCCTTTTATTTTTCAGGTCCGGTACAGAGGTCTATGTGCACCGAGTGCTCTACGATAATATCTGAAGTAGCTCCTCCGGCGAGTCTAGAACTTTTAGCGTTGAAAAAAAAAAAAAAAAACTCTCAGATTGGTCGCGCCGTTTTCTACGCTAAAAGTTCGGCGATCAGTCGCCAGCTAGGTTTGTAACGCGTATCCGTGTACTTCGTTAGTGCTTTAATATGACGCATCGGTGCATCGGCGCAGGGTTGAAATACGTAATATTTCCTTGAAATTAATCCAATTTGGCAAAAGACAACCATATTTTTCTATCGATATTTTATACGTACGATCGTTCTTCAAAAATCAACATCGGAAAGACCCATTTTAGTTTCGTCCCGATTCTCATCAACACGGCCATGTGTCCTACTCTCTGTACTCCTCAAAAAATCTCAAAGTCCCACCTAATACGCTAAAAGGGTATAGCCGGTTAAGTATGGGGTTTTGGCCTTGGAAACCGATTTTGACCGTTCCTGCCCTAAAAGGTTCCCCTAATCTGGCAATTAAGTTTGACACCATTTTTGGACCCCTAGCTCAAGTATTTAGGGGGGGGGAGGGACCAAAATGTGTGTTTTTATTCATAATTTTTTCATTTTTTGCA
>FIZR01012395.1:0-10325 GCA_900060175.1 Ferrisia virgata
GACATTATCCTTATTTAATAGTACACGACTTAAAAATTACGAATTGGATACTTAGCTCAGTATTTTCCGGATCCCGTTGATTAGGCAAAAGAATTAAACAACAAACAAGACCACTTTAGGGGTCAAACTGAAGATGAACTTTAATATAAAAAAATTAACAATGACTAAAAATAATGTATAAAACTAAATAAAAACCGACTGTACAATGAATACGGTATTTTACGAAACAAATGACCATGAAGAAGTATAACGAATGAGATAAAAGATTATTACTATTGCAATTACGAGTTGCCAAACTCGTACGGATCCCCTCCACCAGATATTGCGATAAGGCAATATCTGCATTAACCGTATTACAGTCCTAGATACGCCTTTTGGGGGTTCCAACTTTTTAGTTCCATTGCACCCTCTTACAACCTCAAAAAAGTGGTTTTTTGATCGATTTTACTAATTTTTTGGGGGTTTTCAGTTTGTTCCTCACATAACTCCCTTACAAATTGAGCTGGGAACTTGAAATTAGGTATGCACATTTAGTGGGCGTCCTAGATGTGCCTTTTTGGAGGTCTCGACTTTTCATTTCTATTTCACCCCCTCACAGCCCCAAATATGTGGTTTTCTGGCGTTTTTTTTTAATTTTTTGAGTTTGTTCCTCGCATAACTCCCCTCCAAATTGAGCCAGGAACTTGAAATTAGGTAGGTACAATATGCAGGGGCCCTAGATTATTGTAGAGCATTAAAAGACAAACATTTTTACTTCTTTGGCTTTTTTCGCCAAGAGGTCATGGAGAGGAGGTGAACGGGGAAGAAAAGTTTTTAAGGGTCACCATTCGACACAAATAATTCTCTCTTGCATAGCGTTTCTCACTACTACGTAAAATAAGAGAAGTATAAGACTGTTCCCTTTTCTCAAAGAGAAAAAAGTTGCAATTTTCTTAAGAGGTTGGTCCGTAAGTTCATCATAACAAAACATTCGAAAAATTGGTTCAAAAAAGACGTTGTAGAGTGTTAAAAGACATGATTTTTCGTTTTTTTCACTTTTTTTTTCAGTCTGATTTTCATGAAGTATCACAATTATGTGAATTGAAAAAGTGTTAAAATGAGGTGAAATAGTCGACACCATCGAAAGGCACATCTTGGACTTATACTAAATCAACATGGTAAATTTTAACTTAAAAACCCCAATTTGGAGCGGAGTTATGCGAGGAACAAAGAAAACCGTCTCAAAAACTGCACATCTGAGATGTAAAGGGACCCAACGGGTCTGAAAAGTCAAATTCTTCAAAAGACACATCTATAGCCCTTATCAAGTCTACATACCAAATTTTAACTTCTTAGCTCAATTTAAAACAGGGGGGAGGCAGCCCTTTCTCCAGGTCAAAAAAGAAAAAAACCCCTACATCTCTCCTCCTAATTGACCCAGGAGGTTGATTTTTGGATACATTATACAACTTTGGATTGCTTATCGATTGGCTGAAAAAAATTTGTCGTTTCATCTTCTTGACACTCCCCCCCCCCATTTGGACATGACTGAATTTTGACTTGAGGTCATCCTCACTCGAGAATATGAAATGACACGCCACTGGACGCCTATTTGCTCAATTAGAGCGATTTTCGTCAGTATCCAACAGAGTGAATAATTTTAGCTTGAGAGGGTCGGAGGAGAGGAGGAATCCAAACAAATATCTGACATAATCAAAAATGGTCGTAATGGTCTTCTGGGACCCCAAAACAGATTTTGTTGATCCCTCCCCCCTTCCTCACCAATGCGCCATATGTCAATGGACGAAGAGGAGAAATCCGAGAAATCTTTTCACATCTCCCCTCCTAGTTGACCTGCGAGGGTGATTTTTCGATAAACGTTATGCAACTTTAAAATTCTCTATCGATTGGTTCAAAAACGAACAATTTTTTTATCATTTTAGTCTCTCAGCACCTCCTCGCCGAAATTAGAGCATAACTGAGTTTTGATCCAAGGTCATCCTCACCCAAAAATATAAAATCCGTTGCCAATCCAAGCCTACCGCCCAAATTTGACTAATTTCGGTCGGTATCGGCAGAGCAAGAGATTATCAATTTTGGTAAAACAACAAAAAATAAGTAAAATAAAATCGATAAAAAGGATAAATAAATGTATCTAACAAGACCAAAAATGGTATCAGTGGTCTTCTCGGACCCCAAAACTGATTTTGTTGATACATCCAGCACTCCATCCGATGTAGATCGATATTCTATAATAGCCTAGTTTTCACTGATAATATGATACACAAAATCAAGCTTAAAAATTACACTTGAAAACTCCTCTTGAATACCGAATAAATTAGGCCTACGCCTATGCGAGTCAAATATAAATTCCACCGAGCCAAAACTTGAAAGGATCCTAACACAGGGCTTTTTGTGGTCTCGCAAAAAAAAAACTGCACCTCAATGGCGGAAGTTCAAAATCCAAAATTTGTTAATTTTTAGATATTGGCGTCGATTTGCTAGGCCTGAAACATGCTGTTCTAGCCGAATGAATGTTTTTTCTTCTAGACCTCAATTAGGCCCCAAAATGGGGTTTTAAAATTTCAAAGTATTTGCGAAAAAATAGCTACCAACATTGGTATGTGGGTTTTCAATTTTACTGTTTGGAGATCTTGAAACCGTCAAGGTCTGAGGCAATTTTGGAGCTTAATAAATTCACACTCATGTCCGCATTTTAAACCTCTCCTTTGAGATCCCAAAACGGGTCCAACGCTCAAATGGTTGAGTTGAGGAGGTAATTGCCGGTTGGAAGGGGAGGAGGAGGAAGTTGATTGGGCGGTGTCACAATAGTTACGAAATGGCCTCAAACTGATTTGGTAAAAATTTTCTCATTCTAATTCTAATTTTTAAACTAGTAAAAAAAATGCTTTAAAATTAGTTTATTTTTTTAAAAATTTAGGAAAAATGAGAAATTTACAAACATAACGTGCATTATGTTCGTTGAGATATATCCGGTTAGTGCTTTATAAGAATTATCAAACCATAACGAATGCGATAGTCATAAAAATTACAAAATGGTAACCAATATTTATAAAATTTTTAAAAACATTTCAGCAGGAAAGTCGAATTAAAAAAATACAACAAAAAGAACATCTACCACTATTTTATCACCACATTCTACACAAAGAACCTATTTCAAACTGAAAGGAAAAAAAAGAACTCTGAAAATTAAACCCTGAGCAAAAAAAAAAAAAAAATGAATAAGGAACCCTCAACTGGTGAAATATTTCCAAATTTAAAAATTAGATCAACATTCGCAAAACTTCGCCACTTTCGTTCCCTATTACACTTATAGCCTCGCCTCGTACATGTGATGTGCACCGCTGCACTTATATATCTTCGACACGATGGTGGTAAAAAAAAAAAAAAAAGTAAAATAAAAACCAGAGCAAGCGGCGGCCGGCGGCGGAAAGAAGGGATCGAATGATACAGGAAAGCAAGCAGCATGGCACAACATCGCGACGTAAATAAAAAGATATAGCCGAGGTTTTTACCAAAGTAACAGGATTTTTAAATGGAGCTATTTTTCTTGCCACTGTTTCAACTGATAACAATACAAAACACATACATATACGTATAAGTATTACATACACATATATATATATTGGTTATACGGACGACGCGGCAAGGCCCCAGCAAGATCACGCCGGAGGAGAGAGGATTTTCACAACGAAGTTATACCGCAGATAAGGGGGTCGCGTAAATACGAAAAAAAAAGAAGCGATAAATGTCTTGCTTGCCGCCATTTTGTTCTCAATCAAGCTGACAAAGTTAACCTACACGCGAAATCTGCTGGTAACTTTGCATTTACTGCTTCGCTGAACTTTAATCTTATTTACATTGCGTAAATAAGGCAGGTTTATAGACGACGACGACGACGAAGAAGACAACGTGACAAAGAGATAGCAAAGAAAGAGTAAATGTAAGGAACGAGTAAGGCAAAAGAAGAAGAAGACGAAAAAAAAATTAAACGCAAGAGATGAAGCATACGTACATCGAATAGATAGGTAGCTAAAATTGCTAGGTCTAGGCACATGAGAGAGTATAATACTGCAATAGGTATACCTAATACCTATACCACGTATACGAAGCTTATACACGCGAGTACACTCTCGACTCGTATTAAAAATATAAATTTGGTAACCATTGCGCCGTCGAGAAGAGCTCTTAATAAATTACGTACATTTATAGTTTGAGTTGAGATACACATATTCAACTTTTAAAGCTCATCACTTTGCGAATATGTTATTAAATTGCGGTATAACAACTTCTAATAAGATGTTTACTGCTGTAACAGTCCGCGCGCCAAGTGAGGCTTTAAGCGTATAATATTTCGAGCTTACCAAGTTGAAACTTTACACATACAAGGCGCAGCGTGCGGCAATTTCGTATATACGCGCCTAAGCTTTCGTTATGACGAGTCGCTTTTAAATTATTTCGTCGTTTATTTTAATGATGCCAGCGTAAATTTTTTTTTTTCATTTTCCAGATTCAGGTACATTTATTTACTCAACGTACCTACCTGTATTAGTTTAAAATTACGTGTTTTTGTGTAGCTATTTATGAGGGAATTAAAACGTCCAAACATCAAACAGTCACATTCTAGATCACCAATTCATCTAAAATCCAAGTACGAATCTTATCACCTTAGCTTGTGCGATTGAAAGGATAAGGGTACAGAGAAATCGTCTTGAAAAAAGCAAAATTCACCCAAACATTCACTTTTCAAGCACTACAATTGGGTATGAAGGCTAAAGAAAGTTTCCTCCTTCTCTCACAAAAAGCACAAGTACAACATTTACCAAATTCACATGCCACACATTACAACTATTCATCTGGGTCAATTTAAAGCGAAAAGGCACACTTAAGACAACTACTAGATCTATGTACAAAGATTCAACTTCCTAACTCAATTTGGAGGGGAGATATCAGTGGGGCAAACCCAAAAATAAGAAACATTGATTCCACCAAGAAAGGGGGCATTAGTGCTGAGAAATTGAAACCCTCAAAATCTACATTAAAATCTACTTGTCATATTTCAACCTACCAGCTCGATTTGGGGGGGGGGAGACGAAGCGTGCTGGACATATGCCTGGAACAAACTCAAAAGATGAGGAAGACCTACCATAAAAACTACTTACTCGGGGCTAAAAGAGAGTGCAATGGTGTTGAAAAATTGAAACCCATCGAAGGCAGATTAAGAACTCCAACTATATCTACTTGTCAATTAGGTGGAGTGGGGGGAGGGGGACAAACTACTTTCTCAGGGCTGTGAGAGGGTGCAATGAGGCTGAGAAGTTGAAACCCCTAAAAGACAAATCCACCTCGTAAATTTTTAGCTCAATTTGGAGGGGAGAGCTGCGTGGGAAAAACTCATAAAAATAAAAAACCCGCCCATAAAACCACCTTGGGGCGGGGGAGGAGGGTGCTGCTGCAGTAGGTTTGAAAATCCCAAAAAGTAAACCTAAAACCCTACAAAATCATCATGCCAAATTGTGGGTAATTTCCCCCGTTTCACTCATATAGACTATCCAAATTAAAGTAAGGAGTCGAAATTTCACAAAAACATTTAGTAGAAACCGTGGATGTGCCTTTGAGGGTTTCAAGTTTGGTATGAAGATGTAGAAGATGAATTAAAATAGGAAGAAGGCATGAGCTTTGGTCAGACTTGATTTCTTCTAATAAAAAAAAAGGGTATTCTTGTTCTTTGCTAATTTTTACTGTACTTTTTTCCAATGTGGAAAGTAAAAAAAGTATACACAAAAAATTTCTGAAAAAAAAAGGTGAAAATTGATCGCAAATATGAAAAAAATCGTTGACAACCATTAAACATTGGATAAAAAAAGTCAAAAACAGATAAAAAGTGCACAAAATTGATTAAAAATTACGAAAAAATGATTGAAAAAAAAAAGTGAAAATTTACTAAAAATATGCAAAAAAAAAAAAACATTAAAATTTGGTGAAAAGTGATCGAAAATGAGTTTAAAACGCAGAAAATTGATCAAAAAAATGTTAAAGATCATTGAAAGTTGAGTAATACATTTACAAAAATCGGTAAAAACGGTAAAAAGTTTGACTTAAAATATATAAAAATCGTTAAAATTCGTTGAAAATTAACTTAATATGAAAAAAATTGTTGAAAACCATTGAAAATCAGGAAAAAAATTGACACAAATGGGTAAAAAGTGCAGAAAATTGATCAAAATATCATAAAAATATGTTGAAAAATACGTAAGAATTCGCCTGAAATACGAAAAACATTGAAAATTGAATAAGAAATTGGCAAAATTAGGTAAAAAGTACTGAAAATTTAACAAAAATCACGAAAAAATGTTGAGGAATCAGTGAAATTTGACCAATAAACTTTACAAATTCCTGAAAAATTGGGTAAAAAATTGTCAAAAATAAAAAAAAAGGTAGAAAATTGATAAAAAAATCACGAAAAAATGTTGTAAAACATGAAAGAAGTGACCAAAAATCTTTAAAAATCTATGAAAATTGGATAAAAATAGTACAAAATTGGCTAAACAATGAAAAAAATTACTTAAATTTTATCAAATACTATGCATTTTTAACCCATTTATCTCAAATTTTTACCCAATTTCAATAATTTTTTTGTAATTCTTTGTTAATCTTCACAAATTATTCAACATTTTTAAACGATTTTTTAAGAATTTTAGTTCATTTTTCTGCAATTTTCGCTGATTTTCGTTAATTTTTTACCCAATTTCAAAAGATTTTCAATGATTTTTTCAACATTTTAACTTCACATTTTATCTATTTTTGTCAATTTTCCACTAACTTCCAATGATTTTAAAGTTTTTTTTTACATATTTTAGACATTTTTCTGCACTCGTTACTCATTTATGTCAAATTTTCAACTAATTTTCAATGACTTTCAACAATTTTTGAAATTTTTACATGTTTTTTCAACAGTTTTTTTGAGAATTGATCAACTTTCTACACTTCATACTTCTTTTTATCAACGTTTTACCCATTTTTCAACAATTTTTAACTATATTTCACATATTTTAGGCTCATTTTTTGACCTTTTATCCGATTTTCGTTTACTTTTTACCCATTTTTCGTTGAATTTCAACGGTTCTTTTCGTTTTCTAGGTCCATTTTCACATATTTCTTCAATATTTTTTCGTGATTTTTGATCAATTTTCTGTATTTTATAGCGGTTTTTGTCAATTTTTATTCAATTTTCAATGGTTTTTAACGATTTTTTACATATTTTAGATCAATTATCATACATTTTTCAACATTTTTTCGCGATTTTCGCTCTTTTTTCCTTTTAAACTCAGTTTTGTCCAATTTTTATTCAATTTTCAAAAATTTTAAGCACCTTTTTTTCATTGTTTAGGTAAATTTTCATTTTTTTGTTGCAAAATATCAATTACAAATTTAGAAGATCCAGACGTGAAATAGATTTAGTAAATGATCTTGACGAGCTTTAGACTTTATAACTTTGGTGAGCCTCATTTGAAAATTAGATCACAACATAAAATCAGTTGTTAAGGAAATTTCCGAATATTTTCAACTTAGACCTTCACTCTTCCACTTACCATCTTTCTGAGTTATATTTATCCATTTAACGTATCCGTGTAGTCCACCTGTAGTCCTCCACATCCACATCCACATCCCACTCATCGATACCTTTATAGACACGTAAAACGTTATAATCTACAAGTACATACAAACTCCTCCTGTAGTCAGACTACAGACTCGATCCATATACAGCAGCAGGCCTGCCGGACTTTCGCACACATACGCTCGTATGCGGTTTTTCTTCCTTCGTCGTGCAGCGAAAAGGAAAAGCGCAACGTGTAGCCTCGAGTTAGGCAAAATATTATTCAACACGAACGACTTTACTCGTATAGTTTTTAACCGTGATCGGTACACACACACACACACAGACGAAGACTTCAGAGAGAAGCGCATATGTAAGTGGACAGGGTAAGGTGTAGGATAGTTACCGGCCAAGTTGGGGCGCGAACTTTAACAAAATAAACAATTTAACGTAGTTGAAAACGCGTGTAGAAATATACAGACGGACGCCGCCGCGCTGCAACAGAAAGAGAAACAGAAACAGAAACGCCGAAAGACGCAGACAGAGAGAAAGAAAATATACAGCTATGGTTTTCATACGTATAGCGAATCTTTTCCATAGTATTAAATGGTCAACATTTCGTATACAGCTTCGTTTTGCGATTCGACTTCGACTATAATTTAATAATTACGCGCCGGACGGACCTAACGAGCCGAAATTTTCGTCTTGTTTTAATACTACTACTATACGAAGCTTATAAATTATTACACCGTTTGTGCGTTTTCCAAACTTAATTAAATTTATTTCCAGTTATACGTATATGCAATGTGTACGGGTGTACTTGTACTTCGCTGCCACAGATTTGTTCACACCGACCAAGCGACCGTAGACAAAGTAGCCAACACGAATACGTTTACGTATACCACACTGCTCCCTCCTGCACATGGATATCGTCACGCGATAATGGACAAAACTTTCTTCTTACTCTTCGAACAACAACGACCACCAAAACTTTCCTTCTTCTAGGTATGAAAAAACTGTACGAGGAAGAGGAATAACGGTGATTTTGGTAATTTAACCCTGGCTACCTAATCAACTTGCCACACATTATACGTCATATCGTATGAAAATACCCATTTATATCTGCACCTTCTCCCTTCCTTCCCCCTTTATCTTCAGCACGAATACGATGATTGAAAAGTCATCACAGGAGCTATATACACACTACACACGTAAAATACGATTTCAATAGAAAAATTCTATAAGGTAGGTATTTCGAATTCATCTGACTAGTTAATAGGATCAGTCGATGCGTGACTCTATATCCTGCATAGTGTATATATTTTGAAAGTTTCATCAACATTTGAAGAAGGACGAAAAAAAAAAGTAACACACAAACACACAGATGGACATAGATATACCTACGAAGCAGGAAGGGGAATGGAGGCTTAAAGGAACAAAAATACGGTGTATTATAGATTTTCAACTAGGACTATTTTTTCGTTCAACAAAATCAGATCAACGCGGCAAGGTCGAGCCCTATTGTTGACTTATTCCACATTCAAGAGAAATTGATACTGTATAGAGTTTTTGTATACGCCAATACACACCTATCAATAGGATTGTATAGGTAGTACGTGTAATATCGTCTTGAATAGAAATTCTTTTTGCTTTTCAATCGACGTTGCATGGGTATCCAGGGTACCTGGAAAGGTATCCGAGGTATACCTTTAAGACTAGACTGCGTGTCGCCGACGGACCTGGTAGCGTTAGTACGAATACTGACTGACGAGTCGAGCGATTGTAGATCAGACTATAGATGTAGATTGGTATAAGAATAATCATGAAAATCGAAGCGAAATGAAAATGAAAAGGTATCGAAATTTTTTTTTCAAATGATTATATCTGTACAGTTAAAAATTTTCTAATAAAAGCTGCCAGGGTTAGATAATTAAAGTGCAGTTTTTTTAGCCAGAATTTCTATGTTATATTGTCAATGAGAACTAGGCTATTACAGTCTATCGACCAACGGTGGTGATGGTAGAGGGGGAGGGGAGGAAAATATCAACAAAATCCATTTTGGGCTCCTAGAAAACCATTAATACGATTTTTAGGCATGTCAGATATTTATTTTTATTTTTTTTCCTCAACATTAAAATCATTTACTCCGCTCGATTGCAACCAAAATCGCTCCAATTCGATCAATCGGCTTAGTTTGGCGGCGGATTAGACATATTTGAGAGGGCATGAACTTTGGTCAAAATTCAGTTATACCCCAACTTGGGGAAAGGGGGTGGTAAGGGGTTGGAAATGCAAAAATTGCCCCTTATTAAGCCAATTGATAGAGTATCAAAAGTTGTATACCCAAAAATCAACCTTCTAAGTTAATTAGGAGGGGAGATATGAGAAGTTTCTACCTTTTTGATCTTGAAAAGTGCTGTTCCTACACTATCTCCTTACCAAATGAAATTTGGTATTTACATTTAATTGGGGTCCTGTTGTATGGGTTTTTTTAGTGCCAAACACATGTTAATTAAAATTTCGAGTTGGGCCTAGAAATGCCTCACCGGTCGTCGTATGGAACACTATTTTTTGAATGGGACAATTTTGAATTTAAAGTAGCTCAGGGAAGTGGGTGTGCTCTCATACTCGCGGATCGGCTGACCTTCTACAAAGGAATGATGGCTAAACTGCCATCATTCGGATCCTTACAGGATCCCTAGCCGTCCATGTGTACACATGTACACAT
>FIZR01012400.1:0-18911 GCA_900060175.1 Ferrisia virgata
CCCCGCCACCACCACCACCACCACCACCACCCCCCCCCCCCCCCCATCAAAGGTTAAGGCCAAAATGACGGAGGTTTTTTCACCAGACTGTCGCGAGAAACTCGCTAAAAAATTAAATAGAAATTTTGGAATTCCAAATAAATGAGGTGGGGGTTAAAGACTGAACTTGTCGGATGAGGGGGTTGGGGATACCAACGAAATCCTCCGAAAAAACTATTACGACCATTTTCGTCTATGTCTGGTATTTTTTTTATTGCTATCCCCCCTCCCCCCGGTCCCGGAACTAAAAATCATTTGCTCAACTTGATATGGACTAAAATCGATCGAATTTGGGAAATAGGCTTCGATTAGAGGCGGATTTGATATTCTAGAGTGGGGATGACCTCCGTCAAAATTCAGTTGTGCCCAAATGTGGAGGAGGGGGTGTTGAAGGACTACAATCGCAAAAATTGTTCTTTTTTAAGCAAATCGATAGGCGATCCAGAGTTGTATGACATCCAAAAATCAGTCTCCTAGGTCAATTAGGAGCGAGGATATGAGGGATTTTCCCCTTTCTTGACCTCGAGAAAAGGCTGTTCTTCCGCTATTTCTACTCCAAAACCAGCTAAGAAGAAGTTGTAATTTGGGATGTAGACTTAGTAAAGGGCTGTAGATGTATTTTTTTGGGGGCTCGAATTTTCAGACCTAATGCCACCCTTTCCCCCCCCCCCCAGAAATTAGTTTTTTGGGCGAGTTTCTTTATGTTTTGAGTTTGTTTCTCGTTGAGCTAGGAAGTTGAAGTTTGGCATGTTGATTTAGTATAGGTCTTAGATGTGTCAGATGCGTCTTTTGGAAGTTTCGACTTTTCAGCTTTATTACACCCCCTCACAACCTCCAAAAAGTTGTTTTTTTTGTCGGTTTTCTCATTTCTTGAGTTTATCCCTCGCGTATCCCCCACCTCCTACCATCATTAGGCTAGAAAATTTTAATTTGGTTTGTGAATTTACCACGATTCCTAGATATGCTTGTTGGTGGTGTCAGCTTTTTAGCACTATTGCACCCCCCCACCACCACCAAAACACGAAGCGATGCTTCTTTTAATTCACATAAATATAATATTTCACGAAAATCAGGCGCGATGCATTTTTTTTTTAATTTCAATATTAAATTAAGATGGCTGTTGCTTTCATCATTCTTCGGGTCATGTTTTTTCAAAAATTGTTCTTCAGGTATCTCTATTCAATGGACGATTATTTGATGACTTTGATGACTTTACACCTTCATTTCACACGTTGGTTGTTGGACTAATTTACGTAATTTTTTTTTTCAATCTAGATAATTATGTTGGCGAATAATAGAAAAATATTCTTCAATTAGCTAAATATTTCGTGCTAGAAGAAAAGCTTTTCATTGTTAATTTTTTTACCCCAAGTTGAATAATAATAATTCGTTAGTAAAACATTAAGAAATGAAAAACTGTAACGAAGTAATGAGAAACGAAATCATATGCATTCGAAATTGAATATCGTAGTCAGAAGACATCTGCTTGAAAATTTTAAATTAACGCGAAAAAAAAAATGTATAAAATTAACACTGTTTAATGGTTGTAAATATAAAAATACACCATAAATTAAGCATTAATTTTCGACGATCGTGTAATAATTAAAGGCTTTACGGATCTTTTTTGTTATTTTGTAATTTTTTTCTTTCTTTTTAGGTTGAATGTGTTTGAATCGTGTTGAGAATGGAAAGCAACGTTGAGAAGATTTTGACTGTTTATGGACTCGTTTTTATTTTCACGAAATTCTTTTGATCTCATCCCTATCATTTTACGCGTATTTTTAATGTACGTGTGTTTTTGTGTGATTATGAATGTGTATTCTCTAATTCATATACAAATACGTTTTGTTCTCTATATACCTAGATACACGACGTAATGTGTATGCAGTGTGAGTGGTAGTGTTTATCGTTTTCAATTTTTTTTTCTTTTTCTTTTTTTTTTTTTTTTTTTAAAAAAAATTTTTGTAAGTTTTAGGGTCGCTTTTTTAATTTTCTTGTTGTTTTTTTTTTTTTTTTTTTTTTTTTTTTTTTTTTTTTTTTTTTACAAAAAATTATTGTACGTTTTAGTGTCGCTTCTTTAATTTTCTTGTTGTTGTTTTTTCTTTTCTTTTTTTCCCGTTTGTCCAGAGTTAAACGTACGACAGACAAATTTGATCCTTTTCTTTTCTCTTCTTCTATGAAGAATTTGCCCAATAGCACGAAGGTTAACATGTGTATTCGTAGACTGTACGGTTTATGTAGGTACATGAATTTCGCGCTATGTATTTATTTATGTAAATATCTATTTGAAATCCTTATTCGCCCCTCTGTCTCTACCTCTAGTATTGTTTAAAAGAAGAAAAAAAGATTTAAAAAAAATCAGAATTATAGAATAAGTTTCTCAAAGAAAAAAAAAATATACAGACGTGTTCACAAACTCGTCTATAGATGTAATATTTTTGTTAATTGTGTGTCTCGTCGACGAATTTTCATTAAAATTTGAATAACGCAGATAAAGACAAATTTACTATTTTTAAAAGAGTATTAGCTTTGAGTGTTCTGAACGATGATGACAAAGCGTCGATGACAATCAGTTTATTACGGAAAAGGTACACATATTGGGATTTTATTTTGATCGTTTACGTAGAAACTGTTTTTTCTTTTTTTTTTTTCTTTCTTCATGAAGAACAAAAATGAAATTATATTGATAGCATCACAAAGTACAAATATAACCTACTTATAATTAATTGTTTTTACATGTTCAGTCAAACTGAAATTCGTCGACGCTTTAAAAAAATAAAGAAAAAATTGAATCGTGTTTTTTTTTTCTAAAATATTTCCCCCTTTGTACTCTCATATATTTATTTGTAAGAATAAATGAATACGATACGCGAAACTTTTTGGAAGGAAAACTTTATCGATAAATAGAAAAAGAGTAGTATACGTCTACGCTCGCAGCGGATCTGCCATTTAAATTATTATTTTTCATCGAAGCAGTTACTGAAGAAAAGGAAGCCACAGTCACCTGGGAAGATTAAGTTAGATGATTATTTTTTTTTTTTTATTGAGTTCTCATTTTAGTATTTTTTTTTTTTTTTTTTCGTTTTTTTAACGAGAATAATAGTTTTTACGAGAATTGTGTATCACAGATATTATTATGTTATACCTTCGATAAAGTTTTGTTTCCCATTTTTTTTTCTTTTTAGAAAAAGAAGAAAAAAGTTCTCTCCTTTTTTTCCTCCCCCCCCCCCCTTTAAGATGTAGATTGAACGAGTAGTGTTTTTTTTAAATCATATATTACGAATGTACTTGTAATAAAACTCTTTCACATTTATTAGTGCATATGATTTTTATTTGTGGGTGTTTGGGGAGAGGGGATAAGTGCACGGAATAGATCGTTTTTTATTTGTATGAGGAAATCTTATTCGAATTATTGTGAGAATCAGAATTTCATGTGTGTCCCTTTTAAACCATCTGTCACGCAACATAGCCTTATGAAACATGAATATTGATAGAATCGATCGTAGATCTGATTTCCCTTTTGAGCGGTTTTCTACGAAGTAGGGTCCACTATTACATTCGCCCATAATCTTAGTATGTTTACTTATTTATTTATTTAATTGATCATTTAATTTCATCCTGACGTGATAATTTTATTGAAACTTGACAAATCGAGTTGAAGTTTTTAGTTGGCTCAGTTGGTGAAGGAGGAGGGGGAGGGGAGCGGTATAAATTTGAATACAATTCGGATCCCAGAAAGCTGAGCTTTTGAGATTAAAATTTTTTTTTCAATTTTTTGTTAATACCTCGCAAACGGTACATACATTGTGGGTGAAAATAAATGGCGAATCTGTGGTTGGAAATTTTGCGTTCTACAATTTTAGTTCTATGATGTTTTTTTCAAAAGTTCACCTTTTTCGAGAAAAATGCGTATGAAGTTGGAATTTCGTACCGGATCAACATTTTTATGCATGTAAAAGCTCGTTGGTTTTCTGATGCGATAATTCGAGTAAAACTTGACGAATCGAGTTGATACTTTTATCGTTGATTCGGTTTAAAGTTATAAATAAAGAGCTATATGTATTTTGGTCATAGTTGATGTGATGCTTAAAAAACTGAGAGCTTTTGAGCTACTCTTTCTGGTGTGATGACTGCCGTTAAACTTACACGATCGACTTGAAATTTTTATGATAGATAGATTATGTGTTTGGGAAGAAGTGATTAAATTTTTAACTCGATCCCAGCTTGGAAAACTGAGCTTTTGAGTTTCATAGTTTTTGGAGTTTTTCGCAAACATCTCGACTATGGTGTATCGCAGGCAAAAATAGATGCTAAACTGAGCCGAGAGTTTTATGCTTTACAACTTTGGTTTTTTTTTGCAACTTTTCTCTTAACGTTCATCGTTTTCGAGAAAAATTAGTCCAAGGTTTGACTTTTCAGGTCAATTTTCGATGATTTTTAACTATTTTTTCATGATTTAGGACACTTTTCTGTAACTTAAAACAATTTTTAGTGATTTTTTTATCTATTTTTTTCAAAATTTTAGGCTGATTTTTAATGAAAACGGATTTTTTTTTGTATTTTAGGTGAATTTTTACATGTTTTTCAACATTTTTTCGTGATTTATGATCAATTTTCTGCATTTACTATGCATTTTCGGCAACTTTTTAATCAATTTTTATGGGATATTTAATGATTTCTTTCCCTATTTTTAGGTGAATTTTTCACCTTTTTTTCTTGCGTTTTGATCAATTTTACACCAAATTTTCGATGATTTTTAACGGTCAATTTTTACCGAATTTTCAAATTTTTTTCTTTATAGTTGATATATTTTTCTCAATTTTCTACCCAATTTTCTAGGACTTTTGACAATTTTTTCACATGTTAGGTCAACTATCACGATTTTTTTCGTATTTTAGATTAATTTTCACCTAATCCTCCAATATTGTTTCGTGATTTTCGGTCAAATTTTTACACAATTTTCCTTGATTTTTAATAATTCTTTTCGTCTTTTAGGTGATTTTTCATTCAATATTCAATATTTTTTCGTGATTTTTGATCAATTTTCGTTGATTTTTATAAATTTTTTCTCATTTTAGGTCAGTTTTCAATCAATTTTCATTGATTTTTTTTCATATTGTAGGTCAATTTTCACCTAATTTTCAACATTTTCCCCTGATTTTCGGTCGAATTTTTACTCAGTTTTCATTGATTTTTTGAATTTTTTTCTTATTTTGGGTCACGTTTCACTCAATTTTCAACATCTTTTCGTAATCTTTGATTAATTTTGGATCATTTTGTGTTTTTTTATATTTTAGGTCGATTTTCACCAAATTTTCAGAATTTTTTTCGTAATTTTTCTGGGTCAGTTTTCTATATTGTTTTCGGATTTTTGTCAAATTTTTAACAACTTCGATGATTTTTCAACATTTTTTCATAATTTTTGGTAATTTTTCTGCATTTTTTACACATTTTTGTCAACTTTTTACTTATTTTACAATGACTTTTGTTGACATTTTTACCTCTTTTCTAACATTTTTCGTATCTTTCGGCTAATTTTCACCCAATTCTAAACTTTTTTATGATTTTTGATCAATTTTCAGTAACTTTCAATGGTTTTTTGCATTATTTTGGCCAATTTTTACCATTTTTTCAACATTTCTTTTGTTATTTTTTTGTAAATTTTCTACATTTATTTTAGATATTTCTAATTTTTTATACTAAATTTATGATGATTTTAAACAATTATTGCTATTTTGTTGGTCGAGTTTCACTCAACTTTCAACGCTCTTTCATGATTTTTTTCATAGTTTTTGGGTTATTTTTCACGTAATTTTCCACATTTTTTACACGTTTTTGTCAATTTTTCACCAACTTTTTAAAGATTTTTATAAATTGTTTTCATGTTTTAAGTCAACTTTTACCCATTGTTTAATATTTTTTCAATATTTTTATCATTTTTTACAGTTTTTACCTATTTTTGTTTATGTTTTACCCAATTTTTAATGATATTTAACTATTTTTCTCTTATTTTAGGTTTGGATTTTTAACCCAATTTTTATTGATTTTTAACGGTTTTTTTTTTCGTATTTTAGTTAAATTTTCACAAAATTTTCAACATTTTGGCATGGATATGTTGTAGAGCGGGGAATCAGTTTTTGAAAAAGTGACGTTAAACGGATGATGACATTTCAACTCAAAATCATAAAATCGATTGATGGTCAAGGTCCCCTGTTTTGACAAGTCAAACTTCAAACATCTCTAATTTTTCTTAACATTTCAACCTGAAATCATGAAATCAATCCTTCATAAAATATGTCCACTGATGTCATTCCAGGCCATGAAAATCTGTCCACTGATATCAGTCCAATGATGACGTCACACTGTTGACAGTCCACTAATGTCATCTAATGACGATGGTCAATTGTTGACGATTTTTCCAGAATGTGCTATTAAACATCTTTCTATGTTGATAAAAATTTTTAAAAATTTGAAATTTGAAGAATACAAAAAAATTGAGGACTATTACACTCCTTGTTAAAATGTTAACATGAATGTCTAATTTGAACAATTGAAAAATAACAAAAATTAAGTAATAAAAAAAATGGAAAATTAAAAGAATAAAAAAGTCAAAAAAATTAAAAAAATTGATGACTTTTGTACTTAATGTTAAAGTGTACGTTTTGGATGAAATGTCTGCTGTGAACTGGAAGTAAGAAGAGTAATGAATGATTTTTGCACTTTATGTTAAAATGTTAAAGTTGAATAAATATGCAAAAAATTGGTGTTACATATCCATGTTCTAGAATCTTTCCCTGAAAGGGAAAATGCTTCATTTTTCTAGAAGAAGGGGGGGTGTGAGCAGACTTTTTTTGTCATTTTGGGCCAATTTTCTGCATTATTTTCGGAGTTTTGTCATTTTACCAAATTTTGGATGATTTTTAGGAATTTTTCTTATACTTTAAGTCAATTTTTGATGAAAAAAACATCGCAAGGCGCTTCTCTCTTCCATGAATGCACAATTCTCTCATTTCTTTGTATTTTACAGTATGAAAATGGCGAACATGAAAATAGGGTTTACATATAAGTTTTAAATTTTTTATTGTTTTACAAATCCATTCGTTATGCATTATTAACCGAATGTATTTTCCTGATGAAATCTTGATGATAATGATAATGGTAATGATGGATAGGTGGATTGATGATTTGATGTGACGAGTCTTCAAAGTGACCATATTTTTATATGATCGATTTGTAGAGCCGAGTTTTCTTCTGTCCATGTCTTACTCCATTGATCTTTTGCTCTCCAGAAATTCATCAATCCCTGAAAACGAATAAATGAAGATATTCAAGACGAAGCGAAAAAAGAATAATTATTCGTTTCTGTTCATTTTTCATTTTCTGTTTCAATTTTTTTTTTCATAGTTGACTACTAGTTTAATTTACTTCGTCAATCTATTAATTTTTTCACCTTTGGAGAAGTGTTAATCCATGGTTTTTTCGGATTACTGTCACAAGTATCAGCAAAATCGGTCATACCACCGACGGAGACACCAAAAGTGATATGAAACTGTAGATACAATAAAACCGATTCGATATTAGTTTTTCAAATTAGTCGTGTTTTATTAAAAATAGTAGAATGAACGTCATATACATTGCTAGTACAATCATACCTCTCTATCAAAAGGAGCTAGTTTGTTTGTTGCATTTATGTAAACATGTTCTGAACTTTCTGGCATGCCAACCATCTTTCTTAATGTTTGATTCGATTCAGATTGAATTTTTCCTATTTCTTCGCCATCCACGTGAAATGACATCCTTTCTGAAATCATGTTTTGCCGCATAAATAATTTATTATTTTTCATTGAAGCAGATGCGCTATGCAGATATTACCTGGAGCCCAAACCACCGTATAATTATGATAATTGTTCGTCCAACTATCGGGGGCTATTTTGTGGAATACTTTCCGTTTCACTTCGGTTTCGTAACCTAAATAGACTCCCATTTCTACACGTTTATGCCCGTAGTGATCATTTGAACAGTTCAAATCCTTGTTACCTCGAGCCATAGCAATACGTATTTGACCAGATTGATAATAATCTCCGTACACTTGTTTGGTAGGCATAAGCCAAATTTCTACAATGAACTTGAATTAATAAAAATAGAATTTATAGATTTAGGTAATAAATGCGAGGTATTTTGTGTAAATTGTGTATCAAGTTGGGTGAAGTTTGGCAATTTTATAAAAATCTATTTTTCTGTACATCTTGAAATTGTTACGCAATATCTACAGTAATAATTAGAAGCAGATATTTTAGTATTTTTCGATGGTGTGAAAATTTTACAAATATGCTCTCTTACCAGGAACTATCCAATCGCCTACTGGCAGCTTTGCTCGTACTTCAATTTTACCATATCGAAATGAAAAACTATGTTTCGTGGTCAATTGTCCAGATTGAATTGGAGGCAGAATAGAAAACCCTTGTGCTTTTTTACTGCATTCTTCACCTTTCCCCGTGCAACTTTGTTTAATGCAGAACAAAAAAAGATGAAATTTTTCTTCTCGATGAAGAATTATGTATTTTTAATTTTCATGCGGTTACCTTTGCAACGTTACAGAACTTTGCGTGTATTCTTCAGTTTTTAGTTGCGGCTTGATGAGTAATTTGCCTTCTTTAACGTAAACCACCGAGCTATGTTTATCATAAATGACGAATTCGTGGTCCTGTGAATAGTATCAAATTAAAGATTGTATCATTTTTAGCTAATCGTGGTTCAATGACGTCATCAGATTATTAACAATGAGGTTACAGTTTGTCGAAATCCGATTGTGCGTTATCTTTTCACAATAGCAGTATTTTATGTGTTGGTGATTTTGTAAGTTTATTTAAAAATCTTCGAGAAGATGTAGAAATATGATAAATTTTAAGTTGGTGATATAATTAACGATAGGATTCTAGTTCAACTACAGGTATGTGAATTGGTTTAGAAAATCATTAGCTTGTGTGTAAAAAATGCCTATCAAACTTACTGGTTCATTAGCCATTTTAATTGTATAGGACCAATTTGTCATATTCAATGTTTGGAAATCGTCTGAAAATAAAAGTTCCCCAGGCGATGCTAATCTAGTCTCTTCTTCGATTCCTGTGAAATAAATTTAAAGATTTCTTTTCACCTGGTTTTGATTTTTAAACCAGTTGAAATGTACCTATTCGAATTGAAGTGAAAACTGACTTACTTATAATTTCGTAAATTTGAATGTATTTTTCATGTCCTCCGCATGTTTCGGAAGCATTTCCAGAACATTTGATACCGCAATTGGTCTCACTTTTCGGTGTCAAACTACTCGGAAGGTCGTTTCCGCAGCGACATTTTTTTCTAAAAGTTATAAAAGTTCAGTACGAGTTTATTTTTCGCGATGTTTTATTTTTAATCAGCTCTCACTCGTACCCTTCTTGTACTCCAAAATATGAGAATTTTAACATGTTACATAGTCTGAAACATCTTTTAGGAGTGAGTGTGTTCGAATAGTGATACGTTTGTCTGTCGGCCAATAGACTGCGATCGTTTAAGTAGCATCCTTTGTAAGTGTATCTGGAATTTAGGTCTGAAGAATTGGATAGTTTATCGGTTTTGATAGAATTGACGAACGTACAGTAATAAAATATTTGAATGTGCATGTTTGGACGTTTCAATTTTAGTTTTTTTTTCTCCTGAAAGTTAGACGGGTATAGTGAAAAATAGGAAACGAACGGGGTAAAAATTTCGGGTCTTCAACTTGCACTTTACCTCGTCATTCCCCATAGGTTTAAAATTTCAAAATTTACATAAAAATTAAAAAAAAATTATTTTTATGGTGTTATTATGTCATAGTGAACCACATGAAACTAAATAAAACGTAACTCTTGGATTTCTAGGGTTCGAATATTCTGTTTAAAAATGGAAAAACGTAAATTTTGAATTGTTGCATATGAAAAAGTAAAAAAAAAATGCCCTAATTTTCGTAAAATGAAGGAAATATGCGAGTTGTTCGTTCATGATATGTAAAGAGGAGTTGGCCTATTCTGTGATGTTTTTTCTGGTGGTAAGAGTGCAGCTGGGTACTGAAGTGAATAGCTTGAACCTCCAAAAGGCATATCTAAGACACTTACTAAATCTATATAGCAAATTTCAAGTTTCTAGCTTAATTCGGAGGGGAGTTCAGCGAGGAACGAACTCAAAAAATCAGAAAAACATACCAAAACACTACATTTTTAGAGCGGTGAGGAGATGCAATCGAGCTGAAAAGTCTAGTCCCTCGAAAGACAGGTCTATGGCCCCTCCTAAATCTATGAAAAACTCTCGTATCTTCCCTACTAATTGATCTGCGAGGCTGATTTTTGGATATGTTCTGCAAATTTTGATTGTCTATTTATTGGCTCAAAAAAGAAGATTTTTTAAGATTTTAGCCCTTTAGCACCCCCTCCCCCAAATTTGGGCATTACTGAATTTTGACTCAAGGTTGTCCCAACTCATATGTATCTAATCCGCCGCCAAACCGAGCTTATTGACCGAATTAGAGCGATTTTGGTCCGTATCGAGCAAGGTAAATGGTTTTAGTCTCCCCGAAAAAAATCAAAATAATTATCTGACATAGCCAAAAATAGTCGTGATAAAGACCATTACTAATGGCCTGGTTGTTGTTGACAATATGACATAGAAAAATCAGGCTAAAAGATCGACCGATGAATTACATTTCCTCGTAGCAGAGAAGAGGTGCAATGGGGCCGAAAAGTTGGAAATCCCCCCCCCCCCTTAAGTTCCACATACCAAATTTTAACCTTCTAGTCCAATTTGGAGGATGGTTACGTGTCCCATAAACTTGAAAAATAAAAAAGCCCTCCCAAAAAGATTACATTTTCGGGGTTGCGAGTAAGAGGGGGGGGGGTACAATGTGTCTAAAAAGTTGAAACCCTCATAAAACATATCTAGGACATCTACGAAATGTAATTATATGTCAAATTTCAACCATCCAACTTCATTTGTAGGTGGGGGGAGGGGATAGGTGGAACAGTTTTTATGGTTGAAAAATCTATCTCCCCCCCCCATATCTCCCTTACTAATTGACCTAAAGAGCTGGTTTTTAGATGCGTTATACAACTTTAGATTCTTCATCAATTGACTCAAAAAGGAACGGTTTTTATCATTTCAGCCTTTCAGTGTGCTCTTTCCCAAATTTGGGCACAGCTCAATTTTGACCAAAGATTTTTTCCACTCAAAAATAATACATTTGTCCTCAATTTAAGCCTATTTTCCGAGTTTGATAGATTTCGGTCGGTGTTGAGCTGAGTAGATGATTTTTACAAAAATGAAGTAAACTCAGACATGACAAAAAATGGTCTTAATGGTCTTGTAGGGCCTCAAAACGGATTTCGTTGATACTTCCCTCCATCTGTTGTCGGTTGATAGATCGTTATAGCCTGGTTTTCATTCACAATATAATAGAAAATCAGGGGGGGGGAATTGTTTTCATTACTCATCAGAGATGATGAGATTTCGTATTTTTCTTTAAAAAATTCAAAATAAGCTATTTTTTCCATTTTTAAAAAGGTGAGAAAAAATGGTTTCATGTGGTCTCCTATGACACGTTAATGCAAAAAAAATCAAAAAAAGAATTATTTTGATTTTTATATAAAATTTTGAAATTTTAAATCGAGGCTGCAAGAGGGAGGTATGGGTCAAGTTAGAGACTTTGAACTATTACCACTTTCGAATTTTCGAAAAAAAAAAACCTAAACTTGAAACATCCCAGTACAGAGACATACCCGAAAGTCCAGTTCTGTAGACAGCTACTCTCCAATCATTTCCACATACTTTGTTGCTATCCCCGTGGCATTTTCGTTGACATTCACTGTCATCTGTTAAAAGCCTTTCAGGAGGATCGACTTCGCTGCATAGACACTTTTCACTATAAACAAACGTATCGGAAATATTACATAGAAAAATAAATACATAGCCCCCCTATTATGGTTTTTGCGAATTAATTTTCAATTTCCCACCTGTCTTCGCTGTTTGCAATCACTCCAAAGTATGGGAATCCAATAAGCAAGCATTGTTTGTGACAAACAGTAGGTGATAGATAGCTCTGCATTTCGTTGGATGTACCTTCTAGTAATTTAGCCCCCGCCACATCATCTTTATAGCACCCCATGTAATATTTACCCACCAAAGCTTGAGGATCTGTTAAAAATAATCGTTCTTGAATTTCCGAATCACCTACCTGGACCTAGGTACATATATCGAGTAGATGAAGAGTACTCACGAGGAACACCTGTATCATAGACTGCTATTCTGTTTCGTCCTCCACATCGATCTTTCGAGCTTCCATTGCAAAGTATATTGCATTCTTCATCGCTTACTTTGGCATGTATCGTCGGATACGATTGACTACAATGGCATTCTGTGCTAAGGAAATTGAAAATTTATTTCAGATAATTTTCATCTCATATTTGTATCATTGGAGATTCGATTTTTACCCAGATTCTACTCCAGAAAAGGAGTATCCTTTAAATCTGCATGTTTCGGTGCATAACCCCGGACTCAGATTTTTTTCGAATATTTCCTTGTATCCGTCTAACGTAGGGTAGTATTTTTTATCTTTGTAGCAACCTAGGTAATTGACTATGACCGGTTCTACTTCGTCTGTGTAATTTTTATTACGTTAGTTATCTTGTCAGGTACTCGTACATAAGATGGGTGTGCTTTAAAATAGCTTATACCTGTGCGACGAGTCCTGAAAACTTTCATCGCGCTTTCACCTCCGCAATATTCTTCGGTTAATTCCCCTTGGCACCATTCGTAATCACAATCAGACTCATCTTCTTCTTGAAATGATACAGAAGGAGCTTTGTTCAAACACATGCATAACGTGCTGTGAAATTTATTCGGAATATAATTAATTAGTCTGGAAAATTTATTGGTCAGTACAGGGGGTGGATGGCTTGGAAACTTATACGAGGGAAGGAGGAGGTGGAAGATACGCAGTGAAAATTATTGCAAGATATTTTTTTGAGTAGATTTTGATAGAGGCAGAAGGGGGATAAAGCTCTTTGAAAATGGTACCAAGTATTTGCATTTTGTAAAGAATTGGGCATCGTAAAACTTGAACTTTTAATACAAAAAATCGATGCAGAAAAATCAATATCCTTGGCTAAATTTCAATTTTTTCGTAGAATTTTTTTCTTTGAGCGAGTTTTCGACCGATTTTTTCAAAACTTGATATGAAAGTGAAGGTACTTAGGGGGAGTGTTGTGTAATTTTTTTATATTTTTCGGACTTGATATATGACCTTAACATGAACTTTGAAAGTTTTGTGAAAGCTTGTAGGGCTTCTTTTTTCAATTAACTACTTGGAAAATTTTTCTCGTATTATTAGAGGTATTTTACAATTTCCAGAATTTTTTCAAAATTTTTAGAACGGTGAGCTTCCCTACAGTCTCCAAAACCCATTATTTTCCACTTTTTAAATGTAAATTTCTGACCGAGTAAGATGGTTTTTAAATCCACCAAAAAAGACCATTACTGCAAATTTCTTTTTTCAATTTAGAAAGTGTAAAATACTTTTAAATAATATGAGAAAATATTTTCGAGTTGCTAGCTCAAAGAGCGGACCCTAAAAGCCCTTTTAAACTTTTCAAAATTCATTTCAAGATCATAAGAAAAATTCCACCACATTCTTCCAAGCAAGTTTTACAACTCACGAAGGAAAAAAAAAATAAAATGTAAAAATCTCCCTAAAATGCATTTTTTATTGATTCATCCCCCAGTGACGAATTGCTCGTCGAGAATATACCATTATCAGACCTCTGCTCTCTCCATATCCTTCCATATAAAGTTATTCTACTTATCATCCTGACATTTTATTATGAGATAATCTATTGTGCATGTTTGTGTGTTTTTTTTTTTAAATTTTGTGAAAGTTTCCTCATGACTATCCTGATTTTTATATCATTTTGTCAATTAGCGATGCATTTTCAGGCTGATTTTCGTGACACAATACAATCATGAGAATTGAAAAAAAGAATAGCAAAGCGATTCTTTTTTCCTAATCTGCATTGCGGATAAGAAGGCTTCAATGGGGCTAAAAAGTTGAAACCCCAAAAAGGCACATCTAGGGTCCTCACTGACTATACACGCCTAATTTAAACTTCCCAGCTCATTTTGATTCGGAGATAGGGGAGGAACAGCCTTTTTTCAAGATAAAAAAATAAAAAACCCTCATCACCCCTCCTAATTGACTTGGAGGGTTGATTTTTGAATATGTTGTACAATTTTGGATTCTGTATTGATTAATTCAAAAAGGAACAATTTTTGTGTTTTTGGCCGCTCAGCACCCCCTCCCCCAAAATGGGGCAAAACTGAATTTTGACCCAAGCTCATCCCTACTCATGTATATCTAATCCGCCGTCAAACTGAGTCGATTGACCAAATTGGAGCGATTTTGGTCAGTATCGAGCAGAGTAAATGATTTTAATGTTCTGCGAAAAAAAATAAAAATAAATATCTGACATAGCCAAAAATTGTCTTAATGGTCTTTTATAAACCTAAAACAAATTTTTGTGGTATTCCCCCCCCCCCCGCAACCGTCGTTTGTCGATAGAATGTAATAGTCTGGTTTCCATTGACAATAGGACATATAAGATCAGGCTAATGAAAACTAGGCTATTACGATCTATCAACTTACGGCAGATGAAGGGGGGGGGAAGAATATCAACAAAATTCGTTTTGGATTCTTAGAATACCATTGTGACCATTTTAGGCCATGTCAGATATTTATTTTCTCTTCCCCCCCCCCCCAACTAAAAATTGTTTCCTCAACTAGGTACCTATCAACCAAAATCGATAAAATTTGAGGAATAGGCTTTGATTGGCGAACTGTTTGATATTTTGGAGTGGGGATTACCGTAGGTTAAAATGCAGTCGTGTCCAAATTTGAAAGGGGGGAGGCTGAAGGGTTAAAATTGCAAAAATTGTTCCTTTTTGAGCGAATCAGTGAGCAATCCAAAGTTGTATAATATATCCGAAAATCAGCCTCCCAAGTCAATTAGGAGGGGAGATATGAGGGGTTTTATACTTTTTCACCTTGAAATAGGGCTGTTCCTCCCCTGTTTCTTCTCCAAATTGAGCTGCGAAGTTAAAATTTGGTATGTAGACTCGATAGCAGAGATAGATGTGTCTTTAGGGGGTTCGACTTTTCAGACCCATTGTGCCCCCTTACAGCCGAAAAATATGGTTTTTTGGGCGAATTTTCTCATGTTTTGAGTTCGTACCTCGCATAATTCCCCTCCGAATTGAGATGAGTAGTTGAAATGCGGTATGCAAATTTAGTAGGGGCCCTAGATTTGCCTTTTGAGAGTTTCGACTTTTTCAGCCTACCCCTCTTCCCCCCTCCTGAAGCTTTAAAAATATAATTTGTTGGCAGGGTATTTTTATTTTGAGTTTGTTCATCGCATAACTCCCTTCCAAATTGAGGTTAGAAGTTGAAATTTGATATGTAGATTTACTTTGATTACGTGAGTTTTTCAGTGCCCTTCACTCTTCTCACTGATAAGGAATAATCGCAATTCTTAATTCAACATCAAGAAAATTTTGCCTCCTCTTACTGTTCCTTTCTGACCAAAGTCAAATGTTGGTAAAAAATGATCAACATGTGACTGGAATTTTTGAAAACATCGAATAACTTCCTCGGTAGATCGACAATAAAGTAAAGTGGAAATAATTATAGTACCCTCTTTGTACTCCAGCATATTTGAATCCTCTTTGATCGCAAATATTAAAACAACGTCCATGCGAGCTGGTCTTGGTCAAGTTGAACATAATTTCTGATTTTATATCTTGAAGATTTGGATTAGAATAGCAGCCTACATATCTACCATATTCTTGCAAATCTGCGAAGAAAACGTATACAGACAAACGTTATAAGTGCTTATTTTTTTATGATGGGTAAATTTTTTTCAATTTTGTAAGCTTATTTACCAGTAATTCCAGTCGCGTATAAACTTAATTTTTGATTTCCTCCGCAGAATTCGTTACTATCACCGTTGCACGTGACCTGACAGTTGTCGTCAGAAATAGCATTATCTTTAAATGGTGGGGTATCTCCGCAAAAACAATATTTCCTATAAAATGTATTAAATTTACATATAAATGCGGGGTGGAGTATCAAGATCTTGAATTATTTCGAATAAGTAATTTTTTTATCTTACACATCTGCCAATCCAAAATATCTGAATCCTTGCTGAAAACATACGTTATGGCATTTGGCCGGACTATTATCTGCGAATTGGTGAGTCGAATGTTTTAGTATTTGGTGATCGGTATCATTATCCGAATAACATCCGATGTAAGCTCGAGCTGGGATTGATTCATCTCCTGTAGCTGTGAAAAAAGAAAATCATTCAATGATACCATGAAACAGGGGTGTTTTTTTTTCCTTCAAATTTTACTCATAAATAGTTCTTTCGTACCGACTACTCCAGTTCCATAAATTGAAATTTTCGATTCTCCTCCACACCAGGTCTTCGTATCTCCAGGACAAGGGTAATTACACTGTTTATAACTTCTTCTAATTGAATCGTGCGGTTGGTTTTGACCACATCGACATTCGTTTCTAAATTTATATTTTATTGATAGACTTGATATATAATAATTTAGTGAAAAATACAATTTTCTATAACGACTGAATAATTTTACTTGTACAATCCGGCATAAGCCAATTGCAAAGAAAAACATAAATCTACGCAACTCCTCGGTGTAATTTTATCGTCTTTTTTCGCATGTTGATGCATTATTTTTGATCTAACGGTGGTCTCGTAGCATCCTAAATAGCTATATTTTCTTGCACTGGCAGCTTGCACTTCTGGAAACCAGAATCATTATAGAGCTCAATAATTTTTCTTATTTCATTGCGATGATATGCATATTTACGATATACGATATGATATATGTAATAATTCGAGAATACGTTACCTTTATTCGAAACGACTAGTATGACTGTGATATTGATAATAATACTGATACTGGTTATAATTAACATGACGGTATTTCTACCGTAACACTTCTATTCGCGAAACTTACTACTTTGGTTACGGTTCGAGATTTGTATACTGGATCTTTTCTGTTTTTACTACACAGAGGAGTATTGTTAATGGTTGTGAACTTGGATGTACGTAGACTGCCTACTACGTACGTATGAAACTAGTTCTTACTTAATTGGTTTCCACAAATTCATGAATTTCCCGGTTCACCATTTGCCTTGAAGAAACAGATGAATCTAAACATGTTGTGATTGATAGAGTGTAATTTTTGTCTTATTTTTTCAACTATATTGACCTGTGAAAAAAATTGCAACCTGGTTTCTTCCTTATAGAATTGACCTCCTAATTTTTTTCAATGGTTTATAATTGATACCATTTGATGATGATGATTAATCATTTGCGTTAGTATGCTTTAGAAGTGTTTTGTTGTTTTTTTTTCTTCTAAATTATCAAATGAATTAGCAGTCGAGTTCGAGGAAATAGGAAATGAAAGTTCGATATTGATCATGATAGAATATAAAGGATGAATGAATGATAATTATAAGTTATGAATCCACTGGTTTTTTTTCAATAAAAGTTTTTTTTTTTTTTTGCAATTCAGTCTGTGAATAAGTAGTTAATTTTATTGTTGGTAAATAACTTCATACATTTTTATCTTATTTTAATAAGCAAATTTAATTATTAATCTGATCGATGTATACCTAATTTCTCATAACTTATTCCTAGTCAATTTCATTGGCGAATTTGATTCTTCCGGCCAGATTCTATGAAGTTGAGGTTCTTATTTATAGTACATATCGAAGTATTAGTCTGGGTGAATTATGTTCTGAAACAAATTAATCTGTATCAAATTTAAAACATTTGTTTTCCAACTCCAATGTGTCCAGAAAGGTTCTAGTACCCCCCCCCTCCCCTCAACAAACCCTCCATAGTCCAGTAAAATTAGCATTGAATACGAGAGAACCGAAATGCAACCTGAATTTTGGTGTACCGGTTCATTTACATATCTTAAACACCAATCTAAAGAGTCTGATCTCTCCCACATTGAGCTTTCCTCTAAATTGTGGGTCATTCGGCCTCTAAATTTGGTTTTTGGCCTATAACTGCTCAAATATTGGTCATAGTGCAAAACTCAACATTATAAAACTTCATTTACATCAAATTTCCCAACAGATGTCATTGGAGTGGTATTCATGAACCCAGGAGGGGTGAAGCTACAGCTTTGGAAAAAGTAGCAGTCATCAAATTCAAATCGTAATAATGAAAGGGCAGATGGAAGCTCGTCGGCAAAAATACGGCGCCGAATCGCTCTGAGCAAATCAGTTATGATCAAACTGCGTAATGTCACATGTAATAACAAGATCTCCAAAAAGACCAGGAAGAGACTTTGAAAGAAGAATCGAAGCCCTTGAGATGTGGGTCTGGCGAAAAAATACTGAAAATACCCTGGGCAGTGTGGACGAACCAACATTTCAATCGTCAACGAAATAAAGGAGCCAATGAGGCTAAGTGTTTTATACGAGAAACACATTCTACAGTATTTTGGACATGTGTGACCAGGAGAGAAGTCGGAAATCTCGAAGAAGACATTCTTTTTGGTAAAGCTCGTGGTAAAAGAAGGAGGGGAAGAGGGGAAGATCACGTGATCTGGTATCATCAAAGCGATACGGCCGTAAGCGGCTAAGACCTACTAATGAGTGTAAAAGATTTCGAGAAATGAAATAAATGGGTTCACTTATACCTATTCAATTGAGTAGATCCTGTGTTTAAACCGGTTTAGAAATGTTTCCAGAAAATTATTTGAAGTATCAAAATATT